>PVLC010018086.1:0-32487 GCA_004027655.1 Graphiurus murinus
AGGGTTTTCTAAACTATTTCCTGAGGCTCATGTTGTTTTACTTAAAATAACTTTTCTTCTATTTTAATTTAATCTCATTTTATTTGTATGATCCTAGTATCCATCAAGTTTTAATTTTCATTATCACATTTCATTTTATCAGTATATTTTTCCACTTCTGAAGTTCTTTCCAGTATGATTTATTATACTTTATATCTTTAAGATTATTACATTACTTTAAAGATACTATTCAATACTATTTCTATATTTCACATTTCTAAAGCTGAATATTCACTTACCCACAAGATTTTAGAAAGTCTATAACAATTTATTTATGTGCTGGTCACTAACTATAATCATTCTGTCAAACTGTCCTCCCAAGTTTCCTTTTAGATGGACATATTCAATAAGTTTTATATTTATAAAGATACAACCAAGTAAAACTGTTAGGAAAAATAAAATAGAACTCATGGTATTTTTATGTCAGTAGTGTTCTTTGTGAACATTCATTCATTTACTTAAATAGTTTGCTTCTTTACAGCAAGGCATGGTGTGAGCACTAGAGGCACAAAGACTTCTGAGATGCAGAGTTTTTCAACCTCAGTTCTATTGACATTTTGAGCTCGCTAATTGTTTGATATAAGGGGCTATCATGTACACTGCAGAATGTTTAACACATCCTACAGAGCCTCTACTCTGAAGGGCTTATTTTCTAAATGGGAATGACCTTTAAATGAATAATTACTTCACAGAGTGATAAATGCTAGGATAAGAGTATGTATAGATTGCTGTAGGAACTCAGAAGAAGGAACAACTAACAATTGTAATTAGGAAAAACTTTAAGAGGGGGTGACATTTGCACTGGGTTTTGGAGAAGCTTGTTTTATGAATCACCTATTTGCATCTTTAAAAAGAAATACTAAAAATGTGGAAAGAGTACATCTACAGTTGAGACATAATTGTTCTGAGATTATCACTTAAGCTATGTAATGTAAACATATATCCTCAAAGGAGGTGAAAGATTTTAGTCCAAAATGAAGAAACTAAAAATTTTCATTAGCATTTGTTGTGGGAAACCCTACTGTCCTACCTTCATGGCTGGAAAAGGGGACATCTGGGATGCAGCGCTTCTCAGCCTTGACTCTGGCAGTTTGCATGGGATAGCTGTTTGTTGCAGAGGACTGTCTTGTGCACTGTGGGATGTTGAGCAGCGTCTAAGGCCTCTACCCAACAGAAAGCAGTGGCACCCCACAGCTGTCACAGCAAATGTGTCCAGTCATTGTCAAATGTCTCCTCCTTTTGCTCATTGGTAGAAGGATGAGCATTGTATCTCCATTAGTCAACTCCTTACTTCCTGGGTGAGCTACCCTGTTCCCTCCTTATGCTCATTGAGCTGGCTTGCCTCAAGGCTGTGATCATTGGCTCTACTCTTTCATTACAGTGAGCACCTGTGGGTCTGGATCTGGCTCTCTATTCTAATACAGAAGTCCAATGAGTATGATTTCCCTTTACAAATGGCTGGCTTTGAAGACATGGCTGCTACCATATGTCAAGGAACATATATTGGGGTTTGGTCACAGGTTTGTGGCGTGTTCTTTATTAGTAATGCTGATAATCTGATCTTCATTTATCTAAACCAATTATCTTGCTGACTATTTAGATTCATTTATATATTAACAGTAATATTGAGGAACAAATTCTAATGAAACATTATACTAAGTAATACTTAACAATTACAGTCATACATATGTAAAGATTTTAGAAAAGTATAAAATTGCTATAGTTGTTAAGTTTTATCATTGCTGTTTCTCCTGTCTGTGATGTTGTTCCTGTAAATCTTCTCCTAACCAGATCTTTTTCCTCCTCTCAGGTCATGTGTTTCCTCCTTTACCCTGCCACCCTAAATAAAATATCCTCGCTGTGTTCACCTTATACATTACTGTTTTCTTTCCTTTTACTACTTACCAGTGAAAATAGTTTTATTTATCTCTTGCTTGCTAGTTGTTTTCTTCCTTTTGCTAAATTTAAACTCCATGAGAGCAAGTACCTTGCCGATTTTGTTCACAGCATAAATATTTTCTCAATCAGATCTGCTAGATGAAAACCTTCATCTAGGCATCAATGAATAATTCTTTTTAACCAATGAGAACTTTGAATTCCAGCAATATTTACAAAGTTAAACTACTCAGTTTCAATAAGGAAGCTACAATTAATTAACAGTTGCCAAGGACATATCCTGATAGGCCTGTTTACAAGAACACTGCAATGAACACACACCAGCTTGCTTACTGTCAAATATGAATGGTTGATGAAGGCAGATAATACTGAAGTTCACCAGTCCCTTGATATGGAAATTTTAAATTAACTTCTTGACATTTCCAATAATAGGTTTAACGTATTTTGACTAAACAGAGAAATACTGAGTGAAGTCTTTAGGCAAATCTTTTTACTTCTCTTAATATCTGAAATACAGCAACAAAACTCGAAGTGACTGCTACTTAAAACCATGGGTTCTGTATTCAGACAACCTGTACCTGAATCCTTTTATTAGCTATTTGGCAGAGAGACTCCAGATAATGGAGGAGAAACCTCAGTGGAGCTACGGAGATGGTTTAGGGGAAGAGGAAGAGGAGGAAGAGTGAGGATCAATGAAGGTATTACTATCATCAGCTTTATGTACATATGTGAGAATACCAATGTCAAGCTTAGTACCCTGTATGGAGAAGGGGGTGGGGTGGGGAAAGAGTTGAGGGAAAGCCCACCAAGTGCTGTGTGCATGTATGCCTCTATCAACATGATTTACATTATGATGTGAGGCTATAATGTACCAATAAAATTATATTTTTTAAAAAAGAAAAAGCTAGGTAACATGTTTGTATCTCAGTTTGCTCAGCTGCTATATGGGAATGATAATAAAAATTGCTATGTGATTGAATCACTGCATGATTAAAGTATTTGACGTAGGTTAATACACGGTAAATGCCCTGGGAGAGTTAGCTATTAAAATATTAGGGAAAGCTGTCAAAGCACCAATTAAGAGACTATCCAGGTCAGCATTTCCTCAAGTTTTCCCAGGGATTCATAGGTGTTGCATGATTTTGAAGATTTCAGATGGCTAGTACATTTTGGCAAAGCTCGTTGGAAAAAAAAACACTTTTTTTCTTATTGGCAAGACTTCTCAGATAATATATACAAATGTTCATTGTGATTCTCTAACAGATGGAAATAGTTTAGGCTATTTCCTGTTTATGTGACAAAGGAACATTGTTTTTCTTCCCTGCAGAAAATTTCTTAAGACTAGGGGGGTACTTTTCTAGAAGTTTTGTAAATTTTTTTGTTACAGGATGAGGTGCATTCTTGTTTCTCTCAATGCATGAACCATAGACATATATACTCTATGAAAGCATAGGCCTAGATGGATTGAAGTGCACTATTTTCGTTACTTAAATTTCATTAGATCATACTCATCGGTCTGCTTGACACTCTGGCCTGTTCAGCTCTGCACCCCAGCTCACAATATTTGCTTCAGGTTCTTGCATGTATGATTATCTTGGACTTGGTTCTCTGGCCTGATTTCACATTCCCTTGAAGAGTATGTGGTTTTGTCATTTGGTTTTATGCATCGCCACCTAGAGAAAGGGAGACATTTCTTGCTAGAGAATTGGTGACTTGCTCAATGCCACACAGAAAATCAGTGACACGGCTGAGCCACGCTAAGCATCTAAAGCTGCTTTGCTATATCTTGACTGTTGTTTTGGATTTCTTTTTCAGTGGATTTATGGTTGGCATACAGGAAAGCTTCTGATTTTTTAAGATTGATTTTGTATCCAGACACTTTGCTGAATTTGTTGACAAGTTCTATAAGTTTTTTGGTTGAGTTGGTTGGGATTTTAAGTATAGTATCATGTCATCTGCAAAAAGGGATAGTTTTAGTTCTTATTTTCCTATTTTTACCCCTTTGATTTCATTCTCTTGTCTTATTGCTCTGGCTAGAGTCTCAAGTACTATATTGAACAGAAGAGGTGATAATGGACATCCTTGTCTCATTCCTGTTTTTAGTGGTAACTCTTGCAGTTTTTCTCCAGTTAATATGATGTTGACTGTGGGTCCATTGTATATTGCCTTTATGATGTTGAGGTATGTTCCTTCTATTCCGATTCTCTGTGCTTTTAGCATGAATGGGTGTTGGATCTTGTCAAATGCTTTTTCAGCATCAATTGAGATGATCATGTGATTTTTGTCTTTGATTCTGTTTATGTGGTGAATGACATAGATTATTTTTCATATGTTGTACCAGCCTTGCATTCTTGGGATGAACCTGATTTGGTCATGGTGTATGATTTTCTTGATGTGGTTTTGAATGCGTATTGCTAGTATTTTGTTTAGCAGTTTTGCATCTAAGTTCATCAATGATATAGGCCTATGGTTTTCTTTTCTTGAGCTGTCTTTATTTGGCTTTGGTATTAATGTGATGTTGGCTTCATAGAATGTGTTTGGGAGGGTCCCGTTTCTTTCTATCTCACGGAATAGTTTGTGGAGTATTCGGATTAGCTCTTCTATAAATGTTTTATAAAATTCACTTGGAAAACCATCTGGCCCTGGGCTTTTGTTTGATGGGAAACTCTTTATTGCTGTTTCTATCTCTTTGATTGTTATTGGCCGGTTTAAGTTTTCTATATCTTCTTGACTCAATTTAGGAAGGTTATATGTGTCTAGAATTTGACAGTTTCTTCTAGATTTTCCCTTTTGTTGGAGTATAGTTTTTAAAAATAATTTCTGATGATCCTCTGTATTTCCATACTGTCGGTGGTAATATCCCCTTTTTCATCTCTTATTTTGGTAATTTGGGTTGATTCTCTCTTTCTTTTGGTTAGGTTGGCCAATGGTTTAATCTATCTTGTTTATTTTTTCAAGAGACCAGCTTTTGGTTTTGTTGATTTTCTATATTGCTTTTTTATTCTCTACTTCATTAATTTCTGATCTGATTTTCTTAATTTCCTGTCTTCTACTGTCTTTGGAGTTAGACTGTTCTTGTTTTTCGAGTGCTTTGAGCTGTGTCATTAGGTTATTTGATGATTTTCTGTTCTTCCTATGTGCACACTCAGTGGTATAAATTTTCCTCTTAGGACTGCCTTCAAAGTGTCCCAGAGGTTTTGATATGTTGGGTCTCTGTTGACAATTGTTTTAAGTGGAAACATTTCAATATAAAGTATTTGCTCTATAGTTCACTATTGTTTATGCCAGGGGTCAGCAATATTTTCCATAAAGGGTCAGATAGGAAATGTTTCAGGCTCTGCAGCCCATGTGGTCCCTGGGCTACTTAATTCTGCCATTGTAGAGCAAAAGTGACTGTAGGTGATATGTTAACAAGTGGACATTGCTGTTTTCCAATAAACCTTAATTTATAAAAATAGGCATGCCAGATTTAGACAAGTCATAGCTTCCCAACCCCTGGTCTATATTAGCCCTTAAAGTCTTACATCTAGACAACTTTATAGATTTAGGCTATCAACCTAGCCCCTCCTGAAGGTTTCAAACCCTCGAACACAGCTATGACAGATAAATTGATGACTAAGATTATTTATTTTAGGGAAGTTTCTACTAGATAACTATATTTAAGTATGATTTGAAATCTCCATTTCTTAGTGTACATGTTCTGGCATGGAGGGACATTTGCTCTGGATGCTGTCATTTTGGCTGCTTTTATTAAAATTAAGTATTTACTCTCATGTTATTACTTTATAGCATTTGCAAAGATTCCAGCTAGAGCAGTGATGGAAAATAATGCAGCGTCTTGACGCACCTGTCACTTTGATAAAGTTGTACAATCTATGATGTTCTTTTTATCAGATTTAGAGGTTTTATCTATTCAAATGTACAATTACTTCTGAAACCACATAAATTTGGTAGGACTGTCGTTTCCCTATAAATTCCCGGTGCAGTAACTTGGGTTTGCTGACTTGCAGGAGTCTGCAAATTTTTGGCATGGGCTTATGAATTCCAGCTTTTAACTTGTCTTTTGAATGTGCTCAGACACTCTCTCCAATTAGTGGCTATTCATGGCACAAGGACAGGAAAACTCTTAGTTGCTGCTATCCCATGTTTTTCTCTTACTGAAATTTAGGGGAAAAAAAGAAAATTTTTCATGTTATTTAGTTTGCTTTATGTTTAATGGACAATTGAATTTCATAATTTACACTTGCCAATTTTATACTACTGTGTTCTTCCTTTGTTAATAATTTATCTCTTTAAATACAACATAGGTAGTAAAGAATTAAAGCCTAGCAAGCCTGGGAATTGACATTATTTAAAAATATAACTGTTGACAGACATTCATATGAAGATATGTAATGTATTATTACAAATTGGAAGACTATAAATTTAGTTTATGATGGCAAATAAAATATACTTTTCATAATCAATGTTTTAAAAAAGTTTCTCTTGGTTATTACTACAGCTTGAACCAATGTCAAAGCTATAATTTTTATGTACTCTTCACCATTTTAATTCAAATTCCTCCTCAGAACAACAAAAAAGTCAACCTGGCTTCTGGTATTATCCAGGATTAGTGACAAATTAAACATCTATTACTTTTTCAAAGAATATTGGGAAGACCTAATTTTTCAGACCAATTTGCTAATGTTTTCCCATTAAGATGTTCCTCTTTGCAGTATTTAAATTATGAGAATAAACATTTAAAATATGTAATTTGTATGAAGTTAATATTTTGAGTATTTTCTTAGAATTTCTTTATTTTTAAATATTCAACATTGAAAACTTTAGGTTAATTTTGAGATGTCTTACTGGAAGTATTTCTTTCCTAAAATTACTTATGTCAAATTTAATGCATAATACGAAAAAAGATTCTGTAAAAAGAACCAAGCTCACAAGTAATCTCTTGAGAATATTTCTAATTTATCTGGTATGGTATACATATTGAATGAAATGGGAAGATTAACATTTTAATTTTTACCTTAAGAACAGCAATCATCTATAGGACAAATTTGGTACTACTTCTTTAAATAAGATCTAACTAGATTGAGGAAAGGCCTGGCTATGCTGTCTCTATAGTCTTCTTGGGTTTATAACCAGAACCAATTACTCATTTACCCTGCGCAAGAATTTTCCTACTGACCAAAAATGATAAGATGTAATGATGCTTGTGAGGACTGTGGAGCTCCTTGTGAGGGGAGATGCGCCACGTAATCAGGAATTCTGGCAATCATCTCTGTGGAGGGCTACACTGCAGGAACTGGAGTGCCTATCCTGAACTGCAGCAGTCCAATCAAAAGGTTATGAGGAACATCAGCAACGAATATGCCCATTTTAACTAGAACATGGTGCAATCTACATGATATGCTCATGAAGGGATTTTGAATGGTGCTAAAAAAAATTTAAGCAGAATGATACTGTTTTAGGACTTCTATAAATAACAGGGCAGAGAATACAATAGCAAAACAGCAATCAAAAGAAGTTCATTTTCTAAGAGACTCCTTTAAATGAACACACACACACACACACACACACACACACACACATACACACACACACACATGCAGAGTTGCATCAGGACCATTGCTTCTTGGCTGAATTTATAGAAAAATGTATTAACTGTCATACAGGGTTTTCTGAATATTAATAGTCACAAACTTTTATATAGATTTGACCTTAGATTATTGATACCCTGATTAATGAATAATATAGACAGAACCTTGTAACTAAGATGTCAGATAACTTGAACTTTAGAGTGAGATTTTGAACATAATCTGCTGAGGCAACCATCATGGCCTCCTTCCTCTTTCTTCCTGAACAGCGAAACCTACTTGCATCAGATACTGGAAATGCCAGTTGGTCATTATCCAGACTCCTCTGCACCCAGGAAATGGACACACAAGCCAGTTCTGGCCACTTGAACAGGAAGAGGAGTCAGCTAGCTGGTGGAAGATCTGAGAGTGACTTTCTCTCCCTAATTTAAGAAGCATGAAAACCTTTCCCCTGTTCCTCTCCTTTTTTTCTCTCATTTTCATAGTTGGAGTTGAAACAGATACTGTGCCACCACGAGGTAACAGTCCAAGAATGAAAGCCAACATACTAGGGATAGTGATACATCCATCTCCATGTTTATAGCAGCACAATTCACAATAGCCAAGTCAAGGAACTAACCTACTCAGCAATCAAGAAAAACAAAATTATGTCACTTGCAGAAAAAATGGATGGACCTGGAGAATATTATGTTAAGTGAGATTAGCCAGTTATAGAAAGTGAAGGGTCATGTTTTCTCTCATATGTGGAACGTAGGGAGTAATACTATTACAAGAGGGACTTTAGATAAAGGAAGAGAAATGCCAGTGGAGTGATGGAGGGGGTCTAGAAGAGTGTGGTGTAGCGAGGAGGGAGAATTAATAAAGGAAATACTTTCATTTATGTTATGTACAAAAGTGAAATTATAAATGCCAGCACTAATCTCAATATCATGTACTGAGAAGGGAATGGAGAGGGAAGGGAGCAGGGGGAAGCTGACCAAGTGCTGTGTGTATGGATGTCACTATTACTCTGAACTACATTATGATATGAGACTACAATGTAATAATAAAAATATCTATGATTACATACACATATTTAGATTCTTTTATATATATTTACATACTAAATATATATTATATATTTTTTCCATAAAAGAAACTGCTTTCCGTGAAAGTTTGTTGTGGGAAAGAATATACATACTATTTAAAAAGCCAATTTTGCTCAAAGGCAAAAACACATTTCCTAATACTTTGTTGAGCAACTAGGTACCTGTAGGAGAGTCATATTGTTCACTGGTGGCAGAGCTAAAGCAAATCAATCATTGAACAGAAGTCCCTAAAGGGTATGTATGACACAATGCACAGTTTTTAAAAATATCCTGCTTGTATTCTGAGTTTTAGTAGATGTTAAGCAGTAAAAATAACTAAAATTTTTATTGATTAGAAAAAAATTTGGATAGTACCAAAATTAAAACACTAAAGGACATCTTAACTAAACAAAGAAATGAATGTTTATTATTTAAATTCAGTGGAAAGTGTTTTGGGATCATGGAAAACAAAGTACACTAAATAATTTAAAAATAAACAAAATATATAGCAAAGTACTTGCATAACTTTTTATGTTAATGATATGGTTAAAAAGAATCATTCCTGAAAATCATTCAGAATTCACAATATCTTTTGCTTTACCTTCCTTCATTTGACTTTTCAATGTCCTAGTTGAATATTTTTGATATTCTATTTTAAAATCTGAAATACTAACATGGACTATGTGTACAGTATATGTGAAAATCCCAATATCCGTCTTAGTCCTCTGTATGGGAAAGGGGGAGATGGGGAGGTGAGGTGGGAGCACCAAGTGCTGTTGCATGAATGTCAATATCAACATGATTTACATTATGATGTGAGACAATAATGTACCAATAAAAGCACATAAAAATAAAATCTAATTTCCTTAAACTTTTTGGTGGATTTTTGTATGATTTCTGTTTTTATTTTTATTTTTGTGGGACTAAGAATCGAATCCAGGGGACATTCTACTTCTGAGCTACACCCCAGCCCATTTTATGTTTTGTTTATTTATTTATTTAGTCTTCATTTTTTGAAACAGGGTCTTGCTAGGTTGCTGAGAGCCTTGCTAAGTTCCTGAGGTTGGCTTTGAACCTGTGATCCTTCTGTCTCACCTCACAAGTACTGGGATTACAGGTATGCCACCATGCCAAACTGATTTATGTTTTTAATTTCTGCTTTTTAGGAGTCACACTCGTAGTTGCATATCAGTTGTATTTCTTTAATTTTTATTACTTTATAGTTTCAGAAATAATGGTTAATATTTTTCAAATCAATATTGCTTTTTATATTTATTGTACTTACCTTGAAAGAAAATTTTACAATTCTTTTTCTCTAAGTTGTTTTTCCTTAAAATAACATTTACATCAGATGCAACCCATTTTTGATTCAAGTTTTCTATGTCAAAGTATTCCTTGAGATTTTTCCTTCATCACTTGAGCCTTAAACTTTTTATTGTTGGTATATTTGATAATAGTATCTATTGATACATAGAGAGAAAATTAGATTTCATCTAATAATTGAAATGATCTGTGCTTTAAGATGTACAATATCACATTCAATAGCAATTTAAGAACAAATTTTACTTAGGATGACATTCAAATTGGCTTTAACTAGGACTAATTTTTTTTCCTATGGATATAATGTATCGTAAAGATTATCTTGTTAAAATATGATTATAGCAGTCAGCACTTAGAAGTTGTAAAATGAAATAGAATATGATATCCATCAGAAATAATGGGCTATACAATAAAAATAACAATGAGTAAGAAAACTACTCAAAATGCGATCACTGTGGTATGCGTTTTATAATGAAAACTCATTCCAAGGAACTCTGAAAGACACTGAAGTCAACTGCATTATTTCTTATGGATAATTATATTTATGTAAAGTAAATCTTGCTTTAAAATAGTCATAAGATCAACCATCACTTCTCAAGAAAAAATAAATTTCTGAAAGTGAATTTAATTGAGGAAAGATTCACTTTTTCAATGTGAGAAAACACTTGGCTAATTGCCAGAAGTGGAAGAAAAGTCAGAGTTTTCTAATCATAGTTATCATTGTGGACAAAACTAGTCCATTAACTCTGTACTTTTGTACCACACTGACACTTTATTTTATAAGTTCTCTATGAATTAAGCCCTTTAAATTCATTAGTCAAATAATTTTTCTTTTCATTAGTTCAACAAATATATTTTGAGCACAGATTAGATGTTAGGACTTAGGTTAGGGTTGGGACTAAGACGTGGCTGTTGTCTTTAGGTACTTGCAACCTAGGGAAATGTTTATATAGGCTTCTCATTGGTAATAATAATGGCTATTATTTATTATGTGTGTCAGAGCAATTCAAGGATTAACAACACAGTCATGGCACCTGCCTTGATGGAGCTTACATCTAATGAGGATTTAGGAATTAAGTAATTATGAAATTAATATAATGGCTTATTATAATTGGGATTCATTCTGCCTAGAAGACAGAAAAGCTTTGAGAACTTGTAATTCAGGGCCTGACCTAAGAGGTGAAGAATTTTCCAGATGGAGAATGTAGAATGAAAGTTCCAAGCAGAGAAAATGATGTCTTCATCAGCACTCATGTTATCGTCAGGTGTTAAAGTATCTGATAGGTTCTAGAAATGCAGAGTATTTACTCAATAAGTTCTTTTCAACATGGAGACTATCAGAGGAGTTTGTTTCCTTAACATTAGTGACTAAGAGATTGAGGGTTCTTCCTCAAGAGCAATTCACTCTTGGAGAAGGCTGGTTAGAAAATTAGTCCCATGAAGCTACAGTAGGCCATGTTCCCATGGTCAAACCACACTAATATTTCACACTGTGAGCAGGGCCTCATTCTGACAGATGGGGAAAATTGACAGTGCTAAACAAAGCCCACTTCCCCTGTGAGTACAGGAGGACTGAGTGCCTCAATGCAGTAGTGGCAGAAAGACTGCCACTTCTCTCTTCCTCATTTTGATGAATGTTAACGCTATCCTCCCAATGGCCTCCAATAATAGAAATGTACGAGCTATTCTAAACATTTTTTTCTCCATCATCCTCCAAATCAGTTACAGACCCTTATTTATCCTATCTCTGTTATATCTCTTGAGTGTACACTCTTTTCATCTCACCTGCCACCAACTTGTTTCAGCCTTTCTTCCTTCATCCATGAGGTAACCCAGGCATTTGCAACAACCTCATCATTAGCCTTCCTGCCTCTATTCTCAGCAAATTTCAATTCATACATCATTGTAACCAGAAATTCCCCCAAATAATCTGATTATGTCATTTCTGGGCTCAGAAATCAAATCACTTTAGGAAAAGGTCCAAGTTCCTCAATACTACATTCAAATCACCTTATAATTTGAGGCCAGCTTACCTTTCTAATTTTATTGCCTATAAAATCCCTAAAACATTATGACCTACAGCTTTACTAAGCCACTAGGAGTATCCTAAATGAGCTGGGTTCTCCTATGGGGGTCATTCTCTGGTAGATTTAATTTTGAAGGTCAAGAGACTAAATATAGCCCTACTAAATACATCTCAGAGGACTTCTCAGATAAAAACAAAAATCACAATTAATAATGATTCCATTTTATGAGGCATTATTAAGGAAGATATTTATTATGATTTGTCTTCTTAGAAGAATATTGTATATTAGCAAAAACAAGGTCAATTTTTACAGATTAAAAACATAAAGAAGCTGGGTGTGGTGGCGCATAATTATCATACCAGTATTAGGGAGGCTGAGACTGGAGGATCTGGGTTCGTGGCCAGCCTCAGCTACTGAGTGAGGCCTTCCGCAACTTAGTGAGACCCTGTTTCAAAATAAAGAATAAAAAATAGAGCTGGGTTGTAGCTCAGAGGTTTCTATGCATCCAATCTGAAGTTTCTCACCTGAAGCTGATTAATAGATAATAGCATTTACAAATCTATATGAGGGGGCTCGATAGGGTTTTCTCAGTGTTAGAGCATGGAATGTTTTTAATATTTTTAAATCGATGGAAAAAAACCAAAAGAAATGAAAATGATATAAGATTCAAGTTTCAGTGTTCATAAAGTTCCAGTGGAGCATAGCTGTCTTAGCCCTTTTGTTCTGTTGTAATAGAACAAACTGGGTAATATATAAAAGACAGAAATTTATTTTTTACAGTTCTGGAGGCTGGAAGTCCAATGTCAGAGTGTCAATGACAGGTGAGGGTCCCCTTATTGTGCCTTGCAGAGAGGAGGGAAACTGAATCCATGCATGGCAGAAGAGCTGAAGCACAAGCCAGCCAAACACTGCCTCACTCTGTTTTAAAAGGTCCGTAATTCTGTTAAAGTGGGATCAGCCCTCATGAACTAAAAACCCTTTTAGTCTCCTCCTGTTGCTATCATACTGGCAACACCTGAATTTGAGGACACAGTCAAGCTCTAGCAATGGCTTTAATGAAACAGAATGATGTTCATTTGTTTATGTCTTGTCTATTTCTGCTGTGGTGCAATGGTGGTAGAGTTGAGTACAGATACTCTTTTGCTAATGATAGGGTTAGGTCCCCATAAATTCATCAAAAACTGAAAATATTTCAAGTCAAAATGCATATAATACACTTAATCTGCTGGGCACCATAGCTTAGCCTAGCCTACCTTAAACATGCTCAGAATACTTACATTAGCTGGACAAAATTATCTAACACAAATTCAATTTTATTAGAAAGAGTTGAAGATCTTGTGTGACTTATGAATACCATGGCAACAAAGTCTCAGCTGCTTCCCCCCCTGATGGTGTGGCCAACTGGGAGCTACAGCCCACTGCTGCTACCCAGCATTGCTAGCCCAGAATCCAAATTTCAAAGTTGAAGTGTGGTTTCTGCTTTTACACCAGTGTAGAGAGAAAAAAATTCTAAGTTAGGGATCATTTATAATTGTAATGAAGATACTATGGCATGTAAAGCCCCAAATACTTACCATTTGTCCCATTGCAGAAGGAATTCGATGATCCCTGAGTTAAAAAGGTACCTAATAGTTAAAAATTATAGGCTTTAGTAATTTTTAAAAATTGACTGCCTGGCATCTGACATTTTGCAATTGCCTACTTTAGGAACCTTGGTAGGAGGCAAAGCTTTCCTCCCAAGAAAGGAGAAAAATCAGTTCTGATAGCTGACAGCTAGTAGCTGGCCTGGTTGTTGCTACCTAAGCCACGGTATTACCCTGGGGGTGGTAAACAGTTCCACAACACAGCATCCTTGGTTGAGGACTCTGTGAGCATGATGAAGCAAAAGGAAAACAAGACAACTATATAAGTATACCTGAATAGAGATAAAAGCAAAGACTTTATGCTTCCAGTAATAAGTGAGCTCACTGCTGCATGTCTAATAACTTCAGTTCCTCTGCATTCTTCCTATCACATGGATAAAAAAAAGATACTAAGATCTCTAGTAGCCAAATGTCCCACTTTCTGAAAATACCCAGTCCCGAATAGACAATCTTGGTTTTGAATCCTTTACCAAATCTTTGTAAAAGTCCTTCCTAACTCCTTTACTGAGCTGTTCATGGTTCTCCATGGTATGAAATCCCCCTTTTTGCAATAGTGATTAATAAACCTAATGTGGGTGAATAGGTATGTTTGGTGGTCTTTGCCTGGCAGTAAAAACTTTCACCCTTATTAGAAGCAGATACTTGGCTGTCAGGCATCTCTGGTGTCTGCTCAGATTATACAAGCAGATGCTCCTTACTTTTTAAAGATACTCTCTACTGCAGGTAGTATCCATGGGGAATTGATTATTGCTTGAGCAGCAGTGGTGACTTTAATGAGATTACTGGTAGATGGTGCAGTTGCAGGGTCAGTGCCTGCTGCTGGTAGCTGTCAGTGAACTGTGCCATTGGCATTCAGTGGTGGTAGCAATGGCACTCCACTGCACTGCTCTCTTAAAATTGCCTTTGCTTAGTTTCTGATATTTACTGTCTCACTATCAACTCTTTCATTCATTAAGTGTCCTCTCTTTTGAAGTTCTTTTCAGTTTCAATCATACGGTGTTGGTTATTGGTTGATTAGCTTGAACTCATCAATACTGGAACTGTATTCTATATAATCTCCTTATTCAACTTTCATGGAAAGTCATGTACCATAACTCTCTAGCCACAGATGCCCTTCCAACTTCCAGAACTAAATTTCTTGTTACTTGTGGAACAGTTCTATTTGAATATACCACATGCACTTCCAATTTATCATGCTGAAACCCAAATTAGTAATCTTCCCAGACCTTCCCTCTTTCCTGTGTCTGTTGTTGATATTACCTAAAATAGAAACTTGTGAGGTATCCTTTTCTCCATGAAGGAGTCCTATGAATTCTTCTCTCTCTGAAACTCATCTTTTTTTGTCTTCATAGTCATCTTCAGCACTCTACTTCAATGATTTCCCCCATGCATGACTTCCATGGCTTTTGTGATGGGTTACTAAGTTTTCTACTCTGCCCTCTATAATCCATTCCCAGCCCCATAGCCATAGAAATCTTTCTAAAAACCAAGTCATAAAATGCAAGTCATACAAAAACTCTCTTTTGGTTCCCCTTTGCCACAAGAAAGATTCCTTCAGAATAAAAATCCACATGATACTGGGCCTTCAAAGAATGGTCAGAAATGCTCTTGAGTTAAAATTATCAAGGCACGTTCAATCGTGCCACATGCAGTGTGTATTGGTCTCCATATTCCTACCTAAGAGATCTAATTTTTGGTCTCTATTTTATGGATGAGGTGACTCTGCTAAAAGGGATTTAAAAGTTTAAAAACCTTTGCTATCATTGTGCTACCACATGCCACAACATAAGCTGATTTTGTGAAACATTCATTCACTCATTCATCCAGCAAGTATCTATTAAACATCTACTATGTACCAAGTCTTAGATAAAAATATAACCATAAGTAAAATAAAGTCTCTGTTATGAAGAAAATAAGTAATAAAGATGATAGAGCATATTGGGAGGGCTGCTATTTCCTAGAAAGTGTTCAGAGAAAGTAGTCTGAAAAGTTATCATTTTAAGTTCTGAAGGAAGCGAGGAAACAGAGACACAGTTTAGCACATGCAAACACAGAAGACCACTGGATAAAAGCATGCATTCTAAAGTCAGACTGCCTGGGATCAAATTTGAGCCCTGTCGCTTAATAGCACGAGATCCCGGGCAAGATATTCAATGTCTCTGTATCTACGTTTCCTTGTTTGTAAAAGGAATGGGAATATTGATGGGTTGAATATCTTAAACCTAACACATAGCAAGTACTCTATATAAAATGTTATTATTTTGAAAAGTTGATGCTAGAGTAAAGCATTAGCTTTGAAATAAAAACTCTCAATATGACACAACCTAATCAACAATTTGAAGAAAGTAGAAGAACAACGGCCTTTAGTAGAAGTGGAATAATGAAGACTCAGAGGTTGAACTTGGACCAGATATGTAAGCAACTACTAAGAAGGTTCCATGTTATTCAAACAAGAATTCACTGAATATCTACTATGTCCCAAACACCACACCACAGAATAGACACAGAGATGATAAAGTTAGGCATTATTTTCCCCCACAAAGTTTATCTTTTAACAAGAAAACAAAGCAATTGTAGTTAACAGGATAAAGGCCACAGTATAGGAAGTTCAGGGAGGGCACTATGGGAGTATGCAACTCAAATAGTAATAGATCCATGAAAAAAGAAGCAGGTGTGCCACTCAGACCACATGTAGAAAATAATTTAGACAAACACAACTGTTTCTCTTTAACTTCTAATCAGTGAGTAAGATGCCTATAGGAGAATACCAAAATATAAAATATATCAAAAATATAATGCTTATTGAATTTTAATGTACTAAGTGGTTACCTATGCAATCAACATCAGGATGAAGAAACAAAATATTACTAGATTCCAAAAACAGCCCCCCTCAGGCATCTATTCAGTCACTACTCCATTTCCCAAAGGAAATTGCCACTATTGTCACTTCCGAAAGTATAGTTTTGCCTCATGTTGCACTCTCTATATATGAAAAGACACATATTCCTTGTGCTGACTTCTTTCCTTCAATATTCATACAAAGGCATATGCACAAAAATTTCATAGCATCCTATTTATAATAGCAAAATCCTGGAAGAAAGCAGCACAAATGTCCATCAAAAATGAAAGCACAAACAACCCTAGTATATTTATACCATGGAATACTATTCAGCAATAAAAATTGATAAACATTATAGCATGGATAAATCTCAAAATAATTATATTTAATGAATGAAGCCACACATAAAAAGAGGATACAATGTATGATTATATTTATATAAAGTTTTAGAAAATTCTGACTAATGTATAGTAACAGAAAGCATAGTGGTACTTGTTTGGGAAGGGAGAGGGGTGAGCCGAGACAGAAGGACACATTTGGAAGGTAATAGATTTGTTCATTGCCTTGATTGTATGATGCTTTCACTGGATATATTTTAAAACTTCACAAATTATATACTCTTTGCAGTTTTATTTAGAAATAATTAGTATACAAAAACCTATAAGTAATGCACACAATGTGGTGGTGAGTTTGTATATATGTATTTACTTATGTTACTGTCACCACAATCCAAGGAGCAAACACATCACTTCCAAAAGTTTCCTTATTCCCTATGGTTTTTGGTGTGTGTGTGTGTTAAGAATACTCAGCATGAGATTTATCCTCTTAGCAAATTTTTAATACACTCTATCTTACTGTTAACAATAATAACAGTAGATCTTTGGAACTTGCTCATCTTGTATAACTGTAACTTTATACTAACTTTATACTCTGAATAGGAACTCTGCAGTTCTCTCTGGTAACCCAAATTGTCTATTTCCATATCTTTGACTATTTTAGGTGTCTTATGTAAGAAGAATCAGGCAGTATTTGTCCTGTGGCTGACTTATTTCAGTTAGCATAATGTCTTTCACATTCATCTATGCTGTCAAAAAGGATTCTTTTTTTTTTTTGAAGGTAGAATAATAGAATCCTTGTATGTATATGCCACATTTCCTTGATCTATTCATCAGTTCGTGGACATTTTGGTTGTTTTCTATATCTTGGCTATTGTGGCTTTGTACTGTTATATATATGTGGAGTTTATATGTCAATTATACTTCAATAGCATTATTTTCAAATAAAAAGAGGCTTGAGTATTCTATTGAAAAATGTTAACAAAACCTTTTTAAATTCAATATACTTTCAAACTTCTAAAAGTATCATCATATATCCTTATAACTCCAATTTAGTTGGGGCAGGCTCTCTTTAGCTGTACCTTGGTGATTAAGAACAGGATCAGAGTGGGGCCTTGGGGGTCAAATCCTTCCTCCTCATGTGGCTCATCAGCTCTGTGACCTTGGTCAAGTGACTTCTCAGTGTTTCCCTTTCCTTACTTGTAAAATAGAGATAATAATGTGCCTACTTCAAAGAATGTTACCCTAAGGACTATGTGAGTCAAAATAGGTAAAGAATTTAGAGCTTCATGGTAGCAACTCTACTATTTTTTTTTTTTTTTTTCAGAACTGGGGAGTGAACCCAGGGGCATTCTACCTTTGAGCTACACCCCCAGCCCTATTTTTTCTTTATTTGGAAACAGGGTCTTACTAAGTTGTGGAGAGCCTTACTAAGTAGTTGAGGCTGGTTTTGAACCTGTGATCATCCTGTTTCAGCCTCTCAAGTACTGGGATTACAAGCATGTGCCACCACACCCAGCTTCTACTACGTATTAAAGGTATGATTCCAGTAAATAGGGTAAAACCAAACAGGCAGTATCTCTTTTTTTTTTTTTTTTTTTCGGTACTGGGGATTGAACTCAGGGGCATTCTACCTCCGAGCTATACCCCCAGCCCTATTTTGTGTTCTTTATTTTGAAACCGGGTCTCGCTAAGTTTCCGAGTGCCTCACTAGGTAGCTGAGGCTGGCCTCGAACCTGGATCCTCCGGTCTCAGCCTCCCGAATGCTGGGATTACAAGCATGCGCCACCACGCCCGGCAGTATCTCTTTAAAAATCAACTTAGTGAGGCTTATTTCAGTTTATTTGAATACTTGTTTATTTATTTTGAGATGAGGTTTTGCCGTGTTTCCTAGGCTGGCTTTGAACTCCTTGGCTCACATGATCCTCTCACCTTACTTTCCTGAGTCACTGGGACTGCAGGCATTCACCACCATGCAGGGGTTTATTTTTTTTGTTTTTCGACTCAACAGTTATACTAACATATGAATTCATAGTTGGATGGACTCTGTTGCATTTCTCAAACCTTACCTCTTGACATTCCCTACTCAGTACGTCCCCAACAAAGGAATCTCCTGGTGTTTTCACAATTCATCAGTTTCTCATTTATCTATCTGCTTTTGCAGGCAACTTTGCTTGATTTAGAATCTCTTTTCCATGGAACCAAGGGCTGAAGGAAACATAACAGGTACACTGTGCATGCATGTATGTTTCTACCATGCTAAACCTCAATATGATGCATCATTACAAAGCATCGACTATAAAATACTTTTTAAAAAGATGAATAAAAAGAATGTATCCTTTTAAAAAATGAGAAATTTTGTATTGCTGGGTGTGGTAGTGCACACCTGTAATCCCACTACTTGGGAAGCTGAGACAGGAGGATTGCAGTTTTGAGGACAGCTAAGGCATAGTGAGGCCCTCCGCAAGTTAGTGAGACCCTGTTTCAAAATAAAAATTAAAATAGCTCAAGGGTAGGAAGCCACTAGATTCAATCTCCAGTGCCAATAGTAGTAGTGATAGTAGTAGTAGTAGTGGTAGTAGTAGTAGTAGTAGTAATAATAATAATAATAATGATGATGAAATTCCTATGGTGTTTACATGTGGTGCTGTATGCCTGTAACCCCAGTACTTGGGAGGCTGAGACAGGAGGTATTCAGGTTCAAGGCCAATTTCAGCAATTTAGTGGGACTGGGTCCAATCACTAGTAGAAAGAAAACCTCTCTCTCTCTCTCTCTCTCTCTCTCTCTCTCTCTCTCTCTCTCTCTCTCTCTCATACTCTCATAATAGTGAATCCTCTGATATTAGAAACTTGAGAATTTATCTACTTATCTCAAAGCGTACTGAAAGTACATTGTTGAATAGTTACTGTATAGAAATACCCTAAACTGGTAATACTTACAGGGATTGCTATATGAAACAATTTATATTTCAAAGTTTTACCAGTTGGTATGAAATCTTTCGGCAAAGCACTTACTTATGGGATAATTACAATTCAAAACATGTGTCTTCAAGAAAAAAAGATAATATAAAATTAACGTACATCGATAAATAGCATAAGCTGACAGAAAATTAGTGCACTGCCTCTGGCACTAGGGGTGTGATTTATAGTTTAGTGACTAACATTAAAGTTGTTATTAGCTGAAAGGGAAATATTTTTTATGGCTTCCTTACCAGGTTAATGTGCAGATCAAAAAATACTGGAAAGCATTCCTTCATGGGCTTTGAAGAGTTTAATGCATATTAACTGTGTGACACATTGTTACTTTTTCAAGCTCAAATCTTAGGAAATGCAAAAGAAATCACCTTTATTTTAAAAGGTTGGAGAACTAATAAAGACAATGAATTGCTGAGCTTGGCGGTGCACATCTGTAATCCCAGTATTTGGGAGGCTGAGACAGGAGGGTCACAGGTTCAAGGATGGCCTCAGCAACCTAGAAAGACCCTGTTTCCAAACGAAAATAAAAAGAGCTGGGGGTGTAGCTCAGAGGTAGAATGCCCCGGGTTCAAACCCTATTAATAAACACACACATACAATAATGAATCATAAATTAAGACAGCATATTATTAAAATAAACCAACATTCAAACTTATAAAACTCACTGATCTTCTTAATATCTCAGTGAGGATCGTCTGGTTAACCTGTGGTTCTAAAACCCAGTAACTATCCTGATCTATTCTTAAAAATGAAAAAACACCTCAAGAGAATAAGTAAATCTTGTCATGAGCAAGAAAGATCTTATAATATTCAAGGAACATTAATATAATTTGATTTCTAATCAAGTTCCTTAAAGGTAAATCAAATGAGTGATATTAACATAAATCATTTGAGGTTTTTAAAATGGAATTTAAGCAAAACTTCAATTGATAGGCAAAACAATTAAGTTTTGCCTTTAACATTCTGGAGTAACGGAGAGAAAAGTGGGTTTTAAATTCAATTTCTGCTATTTTCAATCAGAGTGATCTTGGGTAAATTCTTTAATTTCTCTGAGACTTGGTTTTCTCAACTGTCAAATGTGAGAATATAGACCTTACACAGTTGTTATAAGGTTTCATGAAATAATACATGAAGGCAAAGAGCCTGACATACACACTATAAATATTAGTTCCCCTTCATGTTAAGGAACAAAAGACCATTTCTAGGCTAAATTAGTTTTGTTTGGGTTATTGTTTTGTTAGAGGCCAAGGCAAAATTTGAGTTGTAATTCATTTGACTTCAGGTATCTTTAGGCCTATCACAGCACCAGAAGGGATTTAAAAATGTGTATCATACGTGTTTAAAAACATCATTTGCTTTATTTGTGAGATGTTGCACCAATAGTTATTTTTTCTTGAGTTTCTAACTCCTGCTTTGATTACTAACTATCCTTGTTACTCGCATCTCCTTTTTTTTTTTGTAGTGGGGATTGAACCCAGGGATGCTCTACCACCAAGCTACACCCCCAGACCTTTTCATTTTTTATTTTGAAACAGGATGTTACTAAGTTGCTGAAGGCCCTGCTAAGTTGCTGAGGCTGGCCGCAAACCTGCGATCCTCCTGTCTCAGCCTCCCAAGTACTGGGCTTGTAGGCATGTGCCAGTGGCCTTTTTATTTTTATTTTTACATTTAAAAATGTTTATCATTATTTAGGTATAATTGACAAGTAAAAGTGTATATTCAAGTTGCACAATTTGCTATTTCTATATATGCATATTATAAAATGATTTACCACAAGGATATTAATTAACATATCCATCATTTCACATAGTTACTTTTTTCTATTTTTGTGGTGAGAATACTTCAGGTTGGCTTTCCTAGCATATTTAAGAATACCTTACAGCCAGGCATGGTGGCACATGCTTGTAATCCCAGCATTTGGGAGGCTGAGACCGGAGGATCCGGGTTCGCAGCCAGCCTCAGCTACTTAGTGGGGCCCTCCGTAGTCACCATCCTATACTTGAAGTCTACAGAAATTGTTCATTTTATAAATACAGATTTATACACTTTGATCTACATCTCTCCATGTACGTGACCTTAGTCCCTGGTCATCATCATTTAACTCTCTTTTTCTATGCTTTTGGCTGATTTTGATTCTCTATATAAGTGAGATCATTTTCTTTGTCTAGCCTAATTTTCTGAGCAAAATGTCCTCCATGTTCATCCACACTATCAAAAATGGCAGAATCTTCCCTTTTTTAAGGCAGAATATTGTTCCATTATACATATGTGATACAAAATTGATATATATATATACATATAAAAACATAATAATTACTTCATCAGTTGACACGTTTTTATATCTTGGCTGTTATGAATAATGCTACAATAAACATGGGATTTCAAATGTCCCTGTGAAGTTCTGATTTTGTTTCATTTGCATATATATCCAGAAGAGGAATTGCTGGATCATTAAGTAGTCCTGTTCTTAGTATTTTGAGGAACTGCCATACTGTTTTTCATAATTACTTTACTAATTTACATCCCCTCACTTTACATTTTCTCTACATCTCTGTTAATGCTTCTTATCTCTTTTCTTTTTTATAATGTCTGTCCTAATAGGTGTGAGGTGTTATCTCATTGTGGTTCTGATTTGTATTTTCCTAACTGTTAATGATGTTGAGCACTTCTTATATACCTTTTGGCCATGCATATGTTGTCCTTGGGAAAAACATCTTTTGAGGTTTTTTGCCTATTTTTTTTTTAAATATTGGGTTGGGTTTTGCTATTTAGTAGTGTACATTCTTAATATATTTTGGATAGTCACCCTTTCACAGACATCTGATTTGCAAATATTTTCTGCCAATCTAGAGGCTGCCTTTTCATTTCAGTGATTGTTTCTTGTGCTATCTAGAACCTTTCTAGTTTAATACAGTCCCATATGTTCATTTTTGCTTGAGTTTTTGGTGTCATAGTAATTCAAATGAAGTAAGCTGGTACCTATGTACATACAACTTGCATGATGCCAACAGTTTCAAAGTCAGCAATGTTCTACAAATTGAGCATCTCTATTCCAAATTCCAAAATACACTAGCATCTATGTTAGTATTTCAAAATCCCCAAACATCCAAAATCCAGAATACTTCTCTCAAGCATATGGAATAAGGGATACTCAACCTATAGTATGATTGAGACCAATAGCACCTAAGTGTATTGGTTTCACTGGGAATTTTTGTTTTGTTTTGTTTTTGAGTTGGGGTCTCAATGTGTTGGTCAGGCTGGTCTGGAACATCTGGGTACAAATGATCTGTTTCAGCCTCCCGAGTGCTAAGACTAGGTGCATGCTACCTCTCATGGCTCACTGGGAGTTTTGATGCAAATGATTCTTGAGATTGTTTTACAATTTTATAAGTAGATACACAGAATACCTTTAGACATTTTAATTGTGTGTGTGTGTGTGTGTGTGTGTGTGTGTGTTTAACATGTAACAGTTCTTGAACACTCAGCAGGAAATTGTACTTCTTCATGTTGTTATATCTCTTACATCCCTTCAACAAATCCAACTTTGGCATAGGCACTTTTCTAGCCATCAGAGATATAATGACTAGTAAGAAAGTTCTGCCTTCAAAGAACTCAAAGAGCTGACCATCGATACTATATAGAAAGTCTTGTTTGTGACTGGGGTTGGGGAACCAGAGGAATTTTCATACAGGCATTGACATTAGGATTGGACCTTAGTTGAACTAATAAATAAAAGCATATTTATGGTCAATCAAAAACAAATATTATTGCAAGATGCTTAATGTTGGCTTCACAATTTATTATTAGTTACATTTGAACATGGCTATGTCAGGTGTCTAGGAAAACCTTTTCAAATTCAATCATAAAGCTACAGAATGAGTCCTGATTTAAGAACTAATCTAGAAGAATTTTGATTTTATCAACCCTTCCCCTATATATGCCAAGATAAACTACACTCTGATGAAAGCCCTTTGAATTTCACTCCCCAAAATGTGTCCCAATTCTATTTACTTTTCTTCATTCCTGTTGTCATGGTGCTCACCCTCACTTGAACAGATTACAGCAACTGCTCTCCTTGCCATTTTTATTCACTCCTATAATACTGCTGTACAAGGATATTTAAAGAATCACAGACCCCACGTGGAAATTCTTCCTCTAAAATTATTTTCAATATTTATGGGGATCTAATATTTTGGTTCAGAGCACTTATTGATAGATTCTCTCCTTACCCTATAGCATACCAGAACTCCTGGGAAAATCTTGGTCTCTTATCCTAAGTACTCCTATCCTGATATTTTTCCATGACCTCTGCCCCATCTTGTATTCCTCCGTTATCTCTTTCCTTAGCGCGCGTTAAGAGTCTTGCAGAGTGTACTTCTGATATTCAGGTTCCCTCATTTCCAGCTTCTCCATAAAGCCCACAAGGGCTAATTCTTTGACTCCAAATGATCTCTCTTTTGCTGTCATCTTGTGCTGACTCTCTTGGTCTCTCAATACCTTATATCCTTGGGCAGGCTTGGGAGACATCCTTATCATATGTCTTTTCTCGGTGTTCATAGTTTCTTTGGGAGGGAGATACTTTTGTTTGGTTTATCTAATGACAACTCAATAGCAACCTCAAGACCATTTTGCTAAGTGAAAGAAGCCAGACACCAAAGACTGTATGTAATTCCATTTATATGAAATGCCCAGAAAAGGTAAATCTATAGGGACAGGAAGCAGATTAGCCATTGTCTGGTGTTGGGGTAGAACAGAAGATAGGAATGGAGATTGATTGGGAATGAGCAGGAGGGATGTGGAAAGAAGTGATGAAAATTCAAAATTGGATTGTAGTGATAACTGTACAACTCTTTAAATGTACTATAAAATATTGAATTGTACAATTAAAATGAGTAGACATTATGTTATGCAATTCACATCTCAATAAAGCTGCTTTACAAAAGAAATTGCAAGAGTGGCTTTTGCCCTTTGTTTTCTTAGCATGGAGAGTACCTGTGAATTCTTTCTTAATTTTTATTTCATCACTCACAAATCTGATTTGCTATTTCTCCATTAAAAGTACACTATTTCCCAGAAAATGAAGACTAGCTATGCACATGAGCCCTTTCCCGAGCTCTCCTCTATGTTTTGGTTACTCCTTCCTCATGCATTCTATTTCACACATTCAATCCTTTGTGACATGTATCATCAATGAGCAACACTCATTCTCCACCCACCCACTTTGAAATGCCAATTAATTGTTTGCCTTGGGCTTCACCTCTTTTGTAAATTCTTCCCTGGACTGCACAGTCCTTTCTAAGTACTAAGCGCATCTCTGTATTATTTCTGTGCATCCATATTTCTATAACCTTGGGCACCATGTTGTCCTGCATATGATTTACTTATCTGTATTCCTTACCAGACTGTAAGCTGCTTAACGGCAGGGGCTCTTTGTACTTAGTGTCTCCAGAATTAATCACATTGCTTAACATAGGACCAGCCCTCAAAAAATGTTTAATGAACTGGACTGAATTAAAAGTTTATGTTTCTTTTCAAAATTTGCCAGAAGACATGATTGTTTGGAGAGCAGACGTGTCCATACAAATTTTGGATTTCAGATGTTGTGTACATGCAAATTTTGGATATCAGATATTTTTCCATACATGGTTTAGATTTTTATGTGTCCATACATAGTTATATAAATTATAGCTGAAATCAAAGTAAGTTGTATGTGTGGGGAGGGTTTGCAGAAATTACTGATTTGATAGAAAGTTTTTATCTCAATGAGAATTTGAGCAACTATGCAGCTTCCAAATCCTTAAGTTGCTCTAACCCCTTCTGTTTGGATTTGCTACCTTTATTTTACTGAACTTTCAGATGCCATAGCTTTGCCCTACTAACATTGTCTCCTCTTAATGCCAATAGATAAATGGTCAGTCTTTCATATATTGGTCGCTAGTGGCAGAAACAAGTGATATAAAATAGATTATACTTACTATGGCTTCTTTACAGTTTCCTTTTGACTAAAAATACTATATAATCACCATAATTTTGGGTAATGAAATTTAGATCTGACAGTTTTGCTCCAGGAAGAGTTGACTTGACTAAAAAGAAATACAAAGGGGCAGAAACCTTAACTGGTAAAGTTTGATAAGAACAAATACATATGATGGGAGAGTATATTAAGAAATTCTTAACATACTTCTAGGAACTTATAACTACTGAGAAACACAGGAGAATCTATATTCTACTCTTGGAGGCACTCCTAAGAACCATAATCTGACTTTTTTATTTTTTATTTTTTCCATGAGATTTCAGGAAGATGGTAAAAGGCAATTCAGTATGTTGTTTACATTGCATCCCAGTTTCCTGCTGAGTTGGGCTAATTTTATGAGAGAGGCAAGGATTTTGTCATATAAGGTATCCTGGAAAATGGTGTAACCCTGTATTGTCTGACCTTCTTCTTAATGGTTACTTTTTGTTTTTGTTTTATTGAGCCTGTTAAGCCAGATTCTAGTTGGATATGGATATCCTAAAACTCATAAATTGATAGACTGTGTCTCTAAAAGTCTTTAAAATGTACTTTAGTAATTATTTCAATTATAATAAATGAATATAAGCACATTTCATCTTCTTATCATTTTACCTATTTAAATAAATCTAGAAGTAAAAAAATGTAATCTTATAAAATAAATACTTTTAATATTTTAGTTAGTATATGTCACCTGTCTTAGAATATAAGATTATATTGACACATATAAGTTTACAATCATTTATCCTTGTCAGTACACTAGTAGTGACATAACATAGATGGTAGGCAAATATAAATCAAGTATTATATTCAGTGATATTTAGTTTAACTTCTTATTTGTATAATTACTTCTGCAGATGTATTTGTAGACCACTTCAGTTTGACAGTTGTTATTCAAGTTACTTGTCAGATTCTTTTCATTAGGAAAGTTTCCTTTACCCTACATAGAAACATTTTCAAGCTTTCTACTGTTATACATTCTGAAAAGACCAGAAAAGTAGCCTGGCTTAGTGCAGTAAGGTCATGCCAACAAAATAATTACCCAATGTTATAATTATACATGTTTCTGCAGACTTTAATTTCAGCTTTAAAAGACTTTTAGGCTTTAACAATAGAAAGTTCAGTTTCTTCCTTGGAACATCACAGAGGCAGAACAACATATTTCTTTAATTTTTAAAGTTACTTTCATGCCAAGTGTTTTTTTTTTTTTTTTGCGGTACTGGGGATTGAACTCAGGGGCATTCTACCTCCGAGCTATACCTCCAGCCCTATTTTTTATTCTTTTTATTTTTGAAACCGAGTCTCACTAAGTTGCGGAGTGCCTCACTAGGTAGCTGAGGCTGGCCACGAACCCGGATCCTCCGGTCTCAGCCTCCCGAATGCTGGGATTACAAGCGTGCACCACCACGCCCGGCTCAAGTGTCTTAAATAATCTGTAAACTAAATTTTCAAAAACTAAGTATTGGTATTTGAAGGACAATGAGAATCAAAAAACACACATTATAAAGTGCGCTAGGGTGATACAATTTATTTTAAAGCAGGATCAAAGATTTATGTTTTATGATCTTGGAATAGCAATGTATCTTTCAGAATTCTGTTTCTGAGAGATACATGTAATATATGAGAAAAGAATAGAAATTAGTATATGGTACACACAGCTAAAAACAATGTTGTACAAACACAATCAAGTATATTTATGCAGTTTTACATATAGATTTTCATAAGTATTTTTGGAAAAATCAGCATTTACACATTTTAACAAAATAATCAGCATCTACGTTCTTATGCACATGTGTTTTATACAAAGGGCTATTATACATTCTTGAACATAGTTCTGTATTTTATATATTTAACATAATTAAAATGTATAAAAATAGAAATATTTAGAAAAGTATTTTGGCTCCATAGCATATGTTTTGCATACAAGTCACAATTTATTATCTCTAAAAATTAAAAAAAAAACAGAACAAAATATTTATATTAAGTTCAGTGTATCCTACCCATATCTGTTTTAGAAAAAGATATTTCAAATTGTATTTATATTTTGCCTAGTTCCAAAAAGGAGTTAAGATGGATTGAAGGATGAAGATGCTGTTTTGCATTAGGCATCACCAAGATGAGGACTTCTGGATATTGCCTATCAAGCTGTTCAAAATTTCCACAAGGAATATAACCTACTTCTAAATTATGTAAAGTCTTAAAAGTAAATGCACCCATGATGTTGAAAAAACATCTTTACAGAGACCCATTTTGCATGCAAATAGAAATTCTTTAAGCCATTGAGCTGCATAAATAAAGCCGATGTGGTTAATTAACAAATGCATTTTTACAGCTATAAAATAAATATTTCACATTAAATGACATAAATGAAAGGGTACAGTCAGTTAATCAATTACCAGAATTTCATATTTTGATGTGATGTTATTTGGGAGTAATCTTTCACTTTGCAAAGTAAGTTCACCAAGGAACTTCAGTGGAGAGAACAACTGGGCAACCTTATTCAGACTATTACAGAATATAAAGACTAGAGAAATTCTCTCATTTGCTGCATTAGGGTGACTTTTAAATAGGGGCTTATTTTGATCTATTTTAAAAACATATACAAAAATTATACGCCATAGCAGCTTTACACAACAATGAGTCAAATAACTTTGATTAAAGTATGGGTATTAATGTTTTTCTGGGCCTAATAAAATTTCATATTCATTGAAAGTTATGGTAACTGAACACACTTGGAAAAAAAATCAGATCTCTCTATACTAGTCAGGAATGTCACTGTTAAATTTTAACAAAGACCAAACATTTTGCATATGCTAGGCAGTAGGAAGGCAGCCCCACCAACAGGTGGCACACCTCAAATGTTTGGTTTCCCGGTGTGGTTTGGGAGAACTACCTCTACAAAGTCTATTCGTGCTGTTGCTCCTGACGCTGCCATTTCTGGTGCCCGAAAAGCTGCTGCCTCCACATCCTCTGCTGTAGGTGTCACTGTATAGTCTCAGGCGATTGGGCAAGGGGCACACTCGGGATCTTCAGATGCTAAGATGAGAAAAATCAATTTCAATGCCCAAAAGATGGAACTCCCAATGCAGAAGGTGACTAAAATAATTACCAATTGGTCTACAATAGGGAGAGGTAGGAAGTTTACTTGGTTTAATGTAAATTCCATAGAAATAGATTTTAAACAAGATTTTTGTAAAGAGGGACAGCTCTAGGGTTGGGAAAAATCTTAGATAAAATAGAAACAGAAAATTAAGCCCAGAGTGAAATCGGACTAGATAACAAAAACTATATATCTTTCTTAAAGGAACAAGCCAAAGGCTCATATGATAATCATTAAGTGGTAAAGCCATTCTCATGAAAATAACTTGCTTCAATGTCCAAAAATATTTCCACTCATTTAAATGAACTCTATTCTAAAATTACAAGTATTAAGACAGGAGGATCACAGGTTCTTAGCCAGCCTCAGCAACTTATGAGGCTCTCCGCAACTTTGTGAGACCCTGTTTCAAAATAAAGAAAAAAAATTGGGCTGCGGGTAGAGCTCAGAGGTAGAATGCCCCTGGGTTCAATCTCCAATACCACACATTAAAAATTATAAAACACACATTAAAAAATTATAAGTATTATTGATACATACAGTTTAATCCAGAATAGGAATAGACCAGAGAGATCTATTGATATTTTATCATGGGTTTCAATGGTAAACTGTCTCTCTCTGAAAATGACAAAAATGTATGACTGTCCCCTGTTCTATAAAATTTTCTTCTCAGATATTCCCATTATATCCCCATCAAGAGTTTAATCTCTTTTTAAAAATGCTCTTATATAGTTGGGCATTGTGGCTCACATCTGTAAACCCAGTACTTGGGAGTCTGAGACAGGAGAATTGCAGATTTGCAGGTTTGAGGCCAGCCTCAACAACTTAGTGAGACCTTCATTCAAAAATAAAAATAAAATAGAGCTGGAAGTATAGCTGAGAGGTAGAATGTTCCTGGGTTCATTCTCCAGTACAAGAGGGGAAAAAAAAAAAAAAGAAAAGAAAAGAAAAAAAAGAAAGAAGCTTTTATATAAGAAAAACGTCACTAAAAGATACCAGTGAGAAAGAGGGAGATATGAAATGAACATACTGTAGAATAATATATTTCATTACATTAAAAGAATTTTGATTGGAAGAATGTTTTGGGTTATAAACAATCATTCTTCCCATTTATTCTCTATTAAATATTTAAACAGCGCTGAGTGTGGTGGTGCACACTTGTAATCTGAGTACTTGGGAGGCTAAGACCAGAGGATCCAGGTTCGTGACCAGCCTCAGCTACTTAGGCCCTCTGCAACTTAGTGAGACCGTTTCAAAAAAAAAAAAAAACAAAAAAGGAATAAAATAGGACTGGAGGTGTAGCTCAGAGCTAAAATACCCCTGGTTCAATCCCAGTACCAAAAAAAAAAAAAAAAAAAAAAATTACTGGGTTCTTCATGTTTTAATAAAAGCACGTAATTTTATCTTGAAACAATTTTTTTTAGGCATGGATGCAAAATGATATGTATATATATGAGAACAAAATCTTTTATAAAAATTACCATCTCTGGAAACATAGCAGTAATTCAGATTAATATATCATGGCTATTTGGAATCAAATCAGTTAAGAAATCACCCTTTTTATTTAAAAACTCACATTTTATACAATCACTTTTACTACTTATACACCTGAATCCATTATATTTGACATACTGTAGAGTAACAAATGATCACAAATTATGACAGATTCTTATTGAACATAATTTTTCAGCAGGAGCCATTCTAAATCAATTAATCATGCTATTCCTCTAATTTCTAATCTTTTCTCCATTTCCCCCCAGAAAAGCCACCAGTCATATATTTCAGTTAATAATGTATACATATTTCGTCATAATTTTTGATGTACTACATTTTATTCCAATTAAGTGGTATAATTTTAATAATATATATAATTTTAAAATCTGGCTATGCTCAAATGGCAAAAAGCAAAGCAAATTATGATTTCCCAGATAATGCAATTATGGTTATACAAAATATTAAATGATGATTGAATACCTTAGCTGCATTATAAATTTTTCTTTGCTTCATATAAAAAGACTTTCATATTTTCAATTAAAATGAGAAGACATAATATTTCATTACAGTATTTTTCATATGACTCAAATTAGCGCACATTTATCTTAAAGCATTTTCACATTAGAAGGCAAGAAGTATAGTCCTCAAATCCATATGCTTACTAATTACATAGAAGAACTTTGAAAATACCCCAAAAGTTGAATAACTCTATATATACAATAGGCATACTGGAATTGCTTATAGACTGAACAAAATTACGTATCTGCATGTTTAATTGACAGTAAACAGTATATAAACAGATTCTTTGTGTAGATAGCTTGTCCCTGGATTTTGCTAGAAATTTGGTTTTATATATTTGTTATGGACATAATATTAGTCATTTAAAAGAGGCATTTATTTGGAAAGTGATAGAGCTATTTCACATAATTATCTTAACTCTCGCCATGTATGCTTATTAAGTTCACATTCTTATTTTGTGGTATATAGAAAAGAACAACATGTGTAAGGTATTACAAAGAATATTATCTTTTTGTGTCTTAAATATCTAACTATATTTTATAAATTAGACATGGGTAATACTTGCTGAGGCTGTCCTCAAACCTACGATCCTCCTGTCTCAGCCCTCCAAGTACTGGGATTACAGGCATGCACCACCACACCTGGCTAGACATAAGTAATACTACATAGCTCAAACCCAAGTTCAAATTGCCAGCCACCATGTATTTTGTGGATTTCCCTTGGATAATTTTGAAATATGCAACATAATAGCTGCCAAACTAAAAACAATTACATCTCAGCGTTTTGCCTCAGACCTTTCTGCCTTATCATTTGCCCTTCTTGTAGGTTATATAGATTATTCAAAAATAAAATTACCTAGCAGAACAGTAATGTAGCAGTCAATATCCTCGTCCCACTATTGAACCAGTGAAAACCAGCTGATAGCTTAAGGTATTACAGCATATGGTTTGACTTTGAAGATAGGGCACAAGTACAAATTGCTTTCTTCGAACATCAAGGTGATCAATAGATAAATCTCTACAGGCAAGCAATATTTTATTTTTTTAAATATACTCTACAAATTTTCCCATCTACATGTCATTTGAAGTATGAGATTATTAAAAATCAATGAATTAAGAATATTCTTTTATTGCAAAATGTGGTCATCTGTCAGAGTAGTCTTTAGCTCATCAGTAACTAAACTTAAACCATTTGTTTCTATATATAAAAGGGTGGTCTAAGTAAATGCAATTCTGTTTATGCTTAATGAATTTTGAAATGCCGTTGCTTTAAAATATTACTATATTTTGTCAATGTGCTAAGCATTTCAAAGGAGCCTAATAAGTAAATGGGAAGTTACTTATAGACAGCTTTCAAGTCTTTCCAAAACAATGAGTGACTGCAGTGAAGAGATGCAAACAGAGCGAGTGACAGAATGTGGAGAATTCAAGAAATAATTCTGAGATAACCTGTCATTCGAGTCCTTATTTTTCCAATGGGTTATTGAATGAAAAGAGGGAATTGCATGTATACAGTTTCTCTTTCTTTTTCTTTTTTTTCAGTACTGAGGATTGAACCCAGAGGTGTTCTACCTCTGAGCTACACCCCCAGTCCTATTTTTTTATTCTTTATTTTGAAACAGGGTCTCACTAAATTGC
>PVLC010018087.1:0-32661 GCA_004027655.1 Graphiurus murinus
GCCTGGACCCTGGAGTCCCTCGGTGTGATGCAGTTCTTAACCTCCGAAAGCGGATCAGACCCCTAGAGATCAGAGGAAGGCAGCAGACCTGGGAGGGGCACCCTGTCTGAGGACCTTCCTCCTCCTTCCTCTGCCCCTCCCCCAGCTCTGCAGGATCTGATCTCACGAACCCAGCCCCCACCGTCGCTTCCCTGGGAGGGGATATTCCGGCTCGCCCCCCCTCCCCCTGCCAGCCGCGCCTGAGCTGCGCCCCCGGGGCAGGACCCCAGGCCGGCCCGTCCTCCGCGTCTGGGTTTCCTGCCGCCCGCCCCCAGCTCGGCCCTGCAGGAAGTGGCCACCTCCTGAACAAAGGGGCCGGCGGACAATGGCCATTGAATTGGCTGGGGCGCTCGCGCAGGGCCAGGCCGCCAGCTGCCCTCGCTGATAAGACCCTGCCCGCGGCACCCAGCGCGACTCGCTCCCGGCTGCGGTCTCCGCTGGCCCGCGGGTCCCGGAACCGCAGCACAGGGTCTGGGGGCTCGGCCTTGGCAGGCCAGGGCGGCGCCCCGCCCAGCCGACTGGGGACCAATAGGGAGCCAGCGCCCCCCCCACAGGCTTTAGAGGACCAATCGGGAAGCTGGCCCCGCCCCACCAAGTTCGGCCCCGCCCCCGAGCCAGCGGGCGGGAACTGCGCCCTCGCTGCCCGGGACCGCTGATCGCTGTCCGCTGGGCCCTGGGCTGGCGGGAGAAGCAGCGCTTCAGAGAGGGTGTGATATTTGCTGTTGCCCCCCAAAAAGCATCAGACGTCATCTGTCTCGATGCTGGGGAACGTCAGCGCCGTGCCTGGCTTCCTTCGCCTTGTTTTGGGTGGAATTGTCGCCTGCGCGGCAGCATCGCCTGTCTTTCTACACGGGTCGGGCCGCCGGGGCTCTCGGCTCACAGGGACAGACTGGACCTCACGTCTGCGTGCACTGCGGGGGCGATCGGGGAGGGGGCTCTGCTCCAGGCAAAGAATCCTCCTGCGTCCCACTCCAACGCTTAGCATTCTCCCGCAGCCTCCAAGGGGGCGCTGGGAGGCTATATTTCTGGAAAACTACTTGGGCCTGCTCCTCCCCACTAAGCCCTAGGCAGCTCACCGTGCGGAGCCTGGAGCACCGGAGCCGGCTCTAGGGCTGCCCTTCCCCAGCCCGAGCCAGGGAGGACCCACGTGCACCCCCATCCCCACCCTAATCTGGGCCAGCTTTGAGTGAGACCTGCAGAGCTGTAATTAGGGCAAGTGGCAGGGCAGGTGGTAGGGGTTTCTGGGAAGGGCCCAGCACCTGGCTGCCCCAGGCTTAGAGAGCCATGGGGGAGGGGCAGGAGTCTGGAGCTAGGGGCATGAACTAAAGGTTTGGGGAAAACTGAGGCAGGCCTATCTTCCTGGGCAGGGCGAGGTGGCTGCAGCCCACTTCTGGTCTGGTAGGTCCTGGGTGGATGTGAGGCAGGCAGGAGCTGCCTCCTGTTGGTGCTGCTGGGTGCCCACCAGCAGCAGGCGCGCCCCTCCCCCAGAAAGCCCTTGGCCTGCTGGGACCACCCGGACAGGGATGAAGGGTGTGCAGTACCAGGGACAGTAGGCTGCAGGGGCCCCAGCGCTGGGGGCCAGGGGATGAAGGAAGGCTTCTTGGAGGAGGGGACACTTGTGCTGCGGTGGCCAGGGGTGGGGCGGGGAGGAGCCAGGTGTATGGGGGAAGGCTCTGCTCAGGTGTGTCACAGGGCCGCTGGGGACACGCCACGACAGGCCAGCCTCCACCCAGGCGGAGGCGCCACAGGGCAGCTTGCAGAAGAGCCGCAGCCAGGAGCACTGCCGAGGGGCTGCCCAGTCTGGAGTCACACGTCCACGGAGCTGGACCCATCTCCTGGTACCGGCAAAGCCCTCCGCAGCCTTGCCAGGTGGGCACATCTGCTCGCGGCCACCCGGGACTTCTCCTGCCCCGGGATGCCTCCCAGCACGCCTTCTGAGACCCACCACGGGCACACTGGTGTCCTGTGTGGAGCCGTGGTCACCTGGGCCTGCAGCAGCAGATGCCCGCCAGGGCCCCGCCCCGCCCTCCTGCTGCAGGAAGTGGGAGGCCAGTCGGCTTCCGACTCTCGCCCTGTATCAGCCCTCGCCGCTTCCTGTGGCAAGCGTGGCCTGGGCCCCCTTGGCGCCGGGACGCCGGGTCGGCAGTGACTCACACAGCCCCCATCACGCCTCCTGCGCACCCGTTACCTTGTGCACCTGGCCGCCGGGCCCGTGGCGGCCTGCCCCACCACTCTCCACCCACCTGGCAGGCCCAGTTCAGCGGCCCCCAGGATCAAGGATCAGGCACTTCCACCTACGCTCCCTACCGCAGCCTGGGCTGCCCCCTCTCTGGGGATGGCACAACACCGACCTCTGGGCACTGCAGCCCCTCCGCCGTCAGAGGTCCCCACACCTTTCCCCCACTCCCCACAGCTCCACGCCTGCCCCCCGCCCCAGGTAAGTGGGGACCTGTCTTTTCTATACACCGGTGGCCTTCTGTGTACCATTTTGGCCTGGCCAACTCCTCCTCCGAGGAGCCTTCCTGGCCTGATCCCTACATGCCTCCCACCCTGGGGCCTGCCAAGGGCTCTCCAGCCCCTCATCATGGATGCTGCCACTCCACAGAGCTTTACTAGACGGTCAGGAGGAGCATACCAGAGTCTTCTGCCCCCCTGCACTCTGACCCTGCACACTCACCCCGGCATGCTTGGGGACACCCATGTGTAAGGATGGGAACTAAACTTGCAGAGGGCAGAGGGCGCACTGGGGAGGCCCCCCTTGGTCTGACCCTGTGGGGTGCCCCTCCCGGCATGCAGACGGCCCCCAGGTAAGTGGAGTCCTGTCTAAAGGGGAAAAGCCTCTCCTCCCTGAGCATGGCTTGCGGGCTTTGGAGCCCCCACCCCATATATGTACAAGCTCTATGAGGGCCCTGAAGCACCCCAGGCCACCCCTCTGCCCAGCTGTCCTGCAGTGCCCATGGCCAGGTCAGGCCCACGCTCACTACCGTGCCGAGGAGCAGCAGCGCCCACACTGCATTCGCGAGCACCCCGTGTGCACACGTGTGGCCTGGGCCACCTCCCTTGAATCCCCAGCCTGGGGTCCTGTCCATGGAATGGAAAAACTTTTTTTTTTTTTTTTTGGTACTGGGGATGGATCCCAGGGGCATTCTACCACCAAGCTACACTTCCAGCTCTTTCTATTTTTTGTTTGGAAATAGAGCATCCCTAGGTTGCTGAGCGTCTCGCTATATTGCTGAGACTGGCCTTGAACCTGTGACCCTCCTGTCTCAGTCTCCCAAGTACAGGGATTACAGGCATGTGCCATCACAGCCTGTAAAGTTTTGGCCACATCAGCCAAGTGCCCCGGGGCCTTGAGGCCATCCACAGGCTGCCGTCCCAGATCCCACCTCCATGACCCCAGATGTGCTATCCAGGACCCTCTGCCCACATCACAGGCCCTTCAACTTGGCCCTGCTGGAAACCACGTCTCCAGGCCACCCCATAAGCCCCTGCCCCCCCCCTCCAGGGGGGAGCTGGCCTCACCCCTCTCCTGTGCCCGTGCGGGGTACTCCGCCCTCTGCACCCGCTCCATCCTCTCCCCAGGCACCTGCCAGGCTTCCAGAACACAGGAAAGCCAGTGTGCGGCTCCGCTGGGGCCCTGCCTGGCTGCCCGGCGTGGCCGTTCTCTGCTGCCGCTGCAGAGGGGCTCCGCTCACCCTCCACCCCGCCTGCCTCACACAAGCACCCGCGGACGCACCTACGCTCAGATGCGTGCAGGTGTGGTTTAGAGCCTGTCTACCCTGGACGACAGGAGCCCTGAGGACAAGGGCCTGGCGGCTCCCCGCCGTGTCCTCCCGCCTCAGAGCCAGGCTTTGTCTGCTTGCCGAGTGAATAATTCATGAACTGGTGAATGAGAAGCATGCATTTCCAGAGTCCTGTGTGGCTGGAAGAAATGTTCTGCCTGGCGAGGGGTTTTGGGGAGAGGGGAACTTGTAGGTGGCGAGACCTCAGGGTGACCGGGGAGGCTGGCAGCCCACTCACCCTCCCAGGCTGGAGTCCAGGAACTTGGAGGGACGGGCCCAGGGGTGAAAATGCTGCCGTCTTTTCCAGCACGCCCATTATCGAGGGAATGCACTGTGCGCCTCTGCGCCTGCGTGCTCCCGAGTGGCACGTACATGCGCAAAACCAAGCGAAAGCCGGAGAAAGCCCTCCGGCCTCACTGGCTTGATACTCGCTTTTCCCACCAACTTTATTTATTCACTTTGTGTGTGTGGGGGGGCATTGGGGATTGAACCAGGGCATTCTACCTCTGAGCTATACCCCCAGCCTTATTTTATATTTTGAAACAGAGTCTAAGTTGCTGAGGCTGGCCATGAACCTGCAACCCTCCTATCTCAGCCACTCAGGTAGTGGAATTACAAGCACGTGTCACCGTGCCCAGCTTACCACCAGTTTTAGAGATGGTGTAGCTAAGTGATATGCTCCACTTAGCTTTGGGATAGAATACACCTGAATGTAGGTCAGGATGATGATGGCTCCCTTAACTGCTTTTCAGGGATTTGGAGGTAGATCAAACCACTTGAGACCGCCAGCCCTTCACCGACCTGTGCAGGTGTACAGGGCGTGACCTTTTAACCTCAGACACCTGGAGCTCCCAGGGAGGGAGTGCTGCCCCTGCCCAACCTGGGCGCTCGGCACTCACCTCCATCCACTGGACACTGTGGTGCTGAAGTCTCACCCATGCCCCCCCCTGGGGGGGGCTGCCTGCAACGGCCAGCTTGACCACACTGCGGTGGAGGCTAGGGGCTGGGGCCGTCCCCCGAGATGTGCTGGGCGGCCCTGCATCACCTCCCAGTGGGGGGGCCGTTTCTCAGCTGGGCTGGTGCAAAGGCCCATGGCTGCCAAGGACGGGAGTCCCACCAGCTGCAGAGCGGGCACGGCCTCTAGCTCACCAGGTACATCGAGGCATGCTCGGCCCTGCCCAACCCCTACCCTGCCAGGCCTCCGGTGAGCAGGGGCGCTGGCCTGGAGCCTCAGCTTTGCAGTCCAGGGGTGCTGACCCATGCCTGCCTTCGTGCTGGCCCTGGCTGTGGAGCCACCCTGGGACTGCCCCCCTCAGCTGGTGACAGCTCCTTCCTGGCCAGGCTCAGCTGGGAGTGGGGGGTAACCACGGGCATTACAGAACGAGGACCCGTGATGGGCCAGGGTCAGAGCCAGGTTGAGGACTGAAGTTGGGGTCAGGTCGAGATCAGGGTTGGGTCCACCAGCCTGGGGCCCCTGCCCTGTGGGTCCAGGCCAGGCCCATTGTGTGGGGACAATGGCTTCCTGAGCCAGGTTCCTCTCGCGACAGGAAAACCATAAAGACCCTGCCCTTTGCCACCGCCCTTGGCCCCTTTGAAGGCAGGGCAGGCCGCAGGCCCTGGCTGCAGCCCTGGGGCCAGACCCTCGGCCCCACCCCTGCCAGCTGGGCCCTGCCCAGGCCTCCAGGTATGGAGTGTATGCAGGTGCTGAGACAGGTGCTAAGCCAGACAGCATGAAGTCCCAGGCCCCCACCCAGGGGACCCCACCTTGGTCCCCCTGAGTTCAATGGACCAATCACCTCTGCAGGCCGGCTGGGCCCTTTGGGTAAAACAGATAAGGGGCTGGAGAGGCCGCTGGCTATGGGGAGGTGCCCTGCGCTGGGGAAGAGGTGGGGGGCCAGAGCCCAAGGCCAGGAGAGAAGCAGACTCAGCAGAGGGGCTGCCCCTGACCGGCCAGCCCTCTCCTCCAAGCCCAGCTGGTCCTGGGGCGCCCCCTGCTGGCCTTGGCTGGGCGATGGGGCCAGTCCTGTAGTGAGGAGCAGGACTAGGGGCTCCAAGGTAATCGGCATCTGCTGCCTGCCCGCAGAGGAGAGGGGCCACTGTGGCCAGCTTCCTGGAGGCCAGGACCCTCACAGAGCCGTGCAGCACACCAAGATCAACGCAGTGAGGCAGCTTCCGGCAGTGTCCCATGGGGTCAGGCCCACAGCCCCACCCAAGGCCATGCACCTGTGGCCACCAGGATGTGTGAACCCCAACGCCCACCCCCACACGCGGTGACTGCAATCCCAGAGCTCTGCTCCCCACGGGCCAGCTGCAGGAACCTGGGGGTAACCCCCCGTCAGCCAGCAGGGCCTGGCACCCCACCACGCGGCTCCCTGCCGGGCTTGGAGGTTGGGGAGGAGATGGTAGACTCAAGATGATCCTCACCCGGCAGCAGGCCCAGACCCAGGCTAGTGACTAAAGCGCCCCCGACTCTGGTTCCCAGAACTACCCCCCCCCCGCCCCAAACAACAACAAAAGGGCCAGAGGGTAGCAGAGAGGCTGAGGCCGTGTGTCCGGGAGTGAGTCAGGACAGGTGTGCTCACACATGGCTGAGTGGATGCAGGTGCTCGAGGACACGCACGTGTTAAAGTGGATGCACACGGACACAGCACGTGTGAGCAGCAGTGTGTGGTATGCACATGCCTGCACATGCGTGCTTACGAGCCTGGGTGCAGTCCTCTCCTGGCTGGGCTGGCCGATTCTAGCCCAGGGGTCCAGCTGCCCCACCTGCTGCCTGACCCCCGCTCCGGCCCTCCACACGGGACGCACTGGCAAAGCTGTCCTAGAACTCGGTGGAGGACGGAACACCGCCCGGCTCGCACAGAGGAAGGGCAGGCCCCTCCCCCGGTGCCCCACCTGGGGCTTCCTGTCCACCAGCCTTCGGCTGCCCCGCCTGGTCCCTGGCCTCGTTGGCCTGGTGCAGCGCAGGTGTTCGGCTCAGGGAGGTGACAGACGGGCCTGCCGGCTGTGGCTCTGGCCCTTGGCCCCAAAGAGAACCTGGTACAGCGTGCTGAACATCCAGGTCAGGACCTCTGGGGAGGCTCATGTTCTGTGACGGCTGAGGCGCATGCATGCGCTCCTGGGCACACACACGTGCACACGCACACCTGCCTGCCTCGCGGACAGAGCACATGACCCGTCAGTCATGTGAGGGGCTGCCAAAGACAAACAGGCTTCAGGGCCCGGGGCGCAGATTTGGGGGAGCAGACTATCTCCTCCAAGGTGCCCCTGGGCCAGGAGTGTGGGCTCTTCTCAGGGGTTAGCCTGCTGTCCCCGACCAAGTACCTGTACCCTGGTGGCCATGTCCCTGCCGGGGAACTTGGGCATTCACTCAAGCTCCTGTGCCTCTTTGGTCTCACCTGTGAGACTAGGGTGGCTGGGCGCCCAGCTGTCAGGCTAGGAGGAGCCCTAGAGTCAATTCCAGCCATGAGGCTCATTTAGACCAGGGCAAGTAATAAATGAGCCACCAGAGCCGGGGTACGTGCCTGTAATCCCCGCGCCTGTAATCCCAGTACTTGGAAGGCTGAGACTGGAGGATCACAGGTTTTAGGCCAGCTTCAGCAACTTAGCAAGACCTTATTTCAAAATAAAAAATAAAAGCCGGGTGTGGTGGCACACACTTGTAATCCCAGTACTTGGGAGGCGAGACAGGAAGATCGCAGGTTCAGAGCCAGCCTCAGCAACACGAGACCTTCCGCAACTTAGTGAGAGCCTGTTTCAAAATAATTTTTAAAAATTGGATTGGGGGTGTAGCTCAGAGGTAGAATGCCCTTGGGTTCAACCCCCAGTACCACAAAACCACAAAAAAATAAAAAGGGCTGGGGGGATTCAGGAGTTAGAATCCCCCTGGGTTCAAGCCCTAATACTCCCCAGTATCCCCTTTCAAAAAAAGAAAAAAAAAAAACCCACACAAAACAAAATGTGCCCCCAGTAACCATGGCAAGCCTCTGAGCCCGAGGAGGAGAGCCGGCACTAGATGGCAGAGGGGCTGGAGGGCAGCCGTGAACGGTAGAACAAGGTGAGGGAGCCCTCGGCAGAGACCCAACCCACTGCCAAACGCACGCAGCCCGTGCCGGATCAGCCCCCATGCTTGGGCCAGCGCGTCCCTCCCTGACTGGGTGCCCGGGGGCCTCCGGAGCCCTTTAGCACCCACGGCTGCCCTCCACCCCATCGGAGCCAGAATGCTGCATGGCGGGAGGGGGAGGCTGACCAGGCGCCCTGTCCCAGTGGCCGTAGGTCTCCTCCATGCCCAGAAGGGCCCGAGATTAGCAGGATATTCCAGTGCTACAGCCACAAATCTCCACCAGAGCCGCTCCCCAAGGCCTCAGCGTCCGAGGAGAGCAGGCCAGCCTTGAGCTTAGACAACCTGAGACACATCCCCCAACCCTGCAAGACTACGGCTTCTGTAAGCTCTGGGCAGACCACCGCTGGAACTGGATATGCTTTGACCCCAAGTGGGTCAGTCTGGTCAGTGGGGAGAGAGTGTCTGGCTTCATCTGACCCTCCTTGTGGGAGCAGCTAGGTTGTACCCACCCCGGTCCCTACCTCACCTGCTGCCCAGTGCCCCTGAAACTCAGCCCAAGCTCCAGGCAGAGTGCAGGTGGGGCCCCAGGTGTCCACCAAGCAGGAGACAGCTGCAGGCATGCACTGACCAGGCTTCCTCACACGCTCCCAAGCCCTGCCCTGCACCTCACAGTGCCCAGGAGAGGCCGCTGGGCTGCTTGCCACACGTGGCTAGGACACAGGGCCCATGCCTCGTCTGAAGTAGTGCCTCTAGGTCAGGCTTTGAGTCTCCTGCAGGGTGCCTGCTGCCCAGCTCAAGGCCTGAAGACAGCCACCTGGGGCAGAGCGGTGAGGAGGCGAAGGTCAAGGGCGCCGGATGCCCTTCGCTCCTCTGCCACCTGGGCCCATGCCCACACCCACGCTCACATGAGGGCACAGGCTCCACCCCTTCTGCTGGGCAGTGTGCAGAGCTGGGTGTGTGGCCCTGGGCTCTCTGCGGCAGGCGGCATCACTGGGCTGACGTAAGGATGTGGTCAAGGAGCCCAGAGGAGGTGAAGGGTCAGCTCACGTCCCACCCTCCAGTCATGTGCCAAAGGTGACCCCACCCTCTCAAGGGGACTCCTCACTCCAGCTCCAGGGGGTGCGCAGATGAGCGGCTGGACCAGGAAGACAGAGCTCCGGGCAGTTGGACAGGCCTCTGCCTGACCCAGCAGAATCTGAGGAGAAGCAACCAACAGGCCGGTGCCCACAGCCCTGGCCGCATCTCCTCTGGTTCTGGGATGAGGAGCCGGGTCCGCTGTCATGTCTAGCTCTTCCAAGCAACCCCCGGCATGTATATGCTCTGCAAGTCCCAGACAATGAGTCCCTGGGCGCTTTTCCAGGGTGTTACTAAGTCCTGCCCTGGCTGTAACCTGGTACAGGAGAGTGGCAGCCACCAAGCACCAGGCTCCTCAGCTGCTAGCTAGTAAGACCCTTGGATGGCACCCCTTTAGGCAGGCAGGACTCTTAACTGCTTGGTGCCAGGTGTGTACACCTGGAGGTGTGGGTACGGGCCACATGGCAAGAGGTTCGAGGCAGGAGCCCAGAGCCGCTGCAGAAGGTCCCAGCTGGCCAGGTCCCACTGTGGGTATGACAGTCCCTTGTCAGGAGGGGCATGCAAATGTGCCCCCAGACGCCTGAGGGATGGGAGAACAGACCCAAGTGCTCCCTCGAGGTCTACACTTGAGCCAGTGGCGGCCTACATAGGAGGTTCTGGCAGCCAGAACCACCATTCACTTCCCGGTCACCTGTGCCCATGCTTCGTCGGTCCCCGCTGTCCCAGGACCCTGACAGTGTCTGCGTGCTCCTCAGCACCCTCTAGTGGGAGTCCTTCCCCACGTGCCCTCCTCTCGCCTCCCCAGACTTCCCAACTCCCAGCCTGGACCCTGCAGCGGATCACCTCACTAGTCGTGGCCAGCACCGTCGGCTTCAAGCCTCCCGGCACGACGGCCCCTCCTGCTGCCGTCCCCACAGGTGACCTCAGGGGACTGTGGGGGCCAGCCTGTCCTCTTCCGGGGCCTTGCCTCTCCCACCCAGCCTCACCTCCCACAGGCGGGCCGTCAGCACACGGCCAGCCTCATGCTGCTCCGCGCCAAGCCCTCCCACCGCAGCGTTCCTCCCTGTGAAGCCAGACTTCCTCGACCTCCCTCTGCTCACTGCCCCTGGGAACCCTTCTCTCCCAGCCTCCTGACAGAAGCACCCAGCCATGGCTTTGTGGGGCCTGGAACCCTGCCTCTAATACCCGCCGCGTGCAGGCCGTGAGCCTGCCACCTCATCCCGCCCGGCGGGTGCACAGAAGCCAGGTTCTGCAGGCTTCACTACTGCCCCACGCGCGCCAGCCACTCAAGGCACAGCCCTAGGAGGCCCGTGCTCTGGTTCTCCACGCTCCCCAGACAGGGTGCGGTGGCATCTCGCCCACTTTCCCCCAACTCACCCTAGACCCTGCTTCCACTGCAGCCCGGCCCAGTGAGCCCTCCCCTGGCCTATGCCTGCACCTCCTCTCCACCCGTCCAGCCTGCGCTGAGCACGTTTCCCGAGTTCCTCCTCCACGTCCAGGCCTCAGCGGGTAGCCCTTCGTGCTTCACGGCACCCCCTCTTCCGGGTGCCCCCTGGCTCTGCGCTATGCTGGAGGCCCGGGAGAGAACCTCACCCATCCTGTCCAGCCCAGGTGCACACAGCACACCCCCTTACAGCTGCCAGTGTGGGCCGGCCCTTAGACCCTGCGGCCCAGACTCCTCTGCAACTTCCCCTCAGGCAGCCCTGGGTTCCCAGGGTCTACCTCCAAAGCCAAGCCCCAAGGCGGGCTGTGCACCAGGGGCAGCAGCCCTCGGTTGGCTAGCTGGTTATTGTAGTACTGGGGATTGAATCCAGAAGCATTTTGCCATTGAGCTACACCTTTGGCCCTTTTTATTTTTTATTTTGAAATGACGTCTAAGTTATCGCGCATTGGCCTCAAACCTGCAACCCTCCTGTCTAAGCTTCCCAAGTACTGGGATCACAGGTGGGTGCTACCGCGCCCAGCCCCGCAGCCCCAGCTCTTGGTCTGAAGCACAGCCAGGCCCCTGCGTGAGCTCAGGGAGCATCTGGCCTGACAGGTAGGGTTCTTCCTATGGGAGAGGGGCCCTGAAGCGAGAACAGCTGGCTTGGAGAACACGCCCCGGCCAGGTCCTACGGTGCATCTGGAACCACAGGGCCAGCTACAGCCGGCTTGGAGGCTGGTAGAAGCTTGTCCTCGGCCTGCCCAGAGCAGGGCACCCCGTGACAGCAGGGCAGGCCACAGGGCCAGGCAGTCATGGACGGCAGCCTCAGCCAGTTTCTGCTCAGGTAACAGGTCTGTCTCTGAACCAGTCCTCCAGTCTTCTAGCAGCCCTGGGCCAGGCTGGCTGCAGGGTACGGGCAGGGGCCAAGCTGCAGTGGCAAGGACGCAGGCCCCATCTCTGTGCTGAGCTGGGTCTGACCTCAGGACGCCCAGCCTGCTCCACCCAGAGGCAGAGGGCTGGTCTGGGAAGGGCAGTGTGGCATGGCTCTGCCATAGCAGCCATACTCCCCTGAAGGGCCTGCGCTGGCAGGGAAGCACCTGCCGCCCTCCACCTCAGGGCCCTGTGGCGGTCCCTGGACTTTCCTCTGAGAGGCTTGGGGACCCCCTGCCTGCCCTCCCTCCACCGGTGCTGAACCTGGCCCCAGCTCCAACACGGGTGCAGCTCTCCGGCCTTGCGCTGGCCCGCCCTGCGACGGTACGGGGCCAGCGCCTGGGATCCCACACAGGCTGGGCCCAGCATCAGCCCAGCCAGGAGCCCCGTGCAGCTGTGGGGTCCCATGCTTGCTTCCTGGCGACTCTGACTGATCCATCTGGCAGCTGTGTGGACCCTTGCAGATGGATCCACAGGGCCCCAGGCGGTGCACAGCAACAAATGGGCCCCAGAAGCGGTGGGAGCTCCTGTCACCTCAGTGAGGCCCAGGACTGCAGCTCCAGGCGGGGGGCCAGTTCCCAGCACATGTGGGAGCTGCCAGCCACCACGGCCTTCCCAGAACACCAAGGTTCTGCCAGGGGCTGGGTGCAGTCCCCCCCCGGGAGGGTGAGAGTGGGTGGCGGAGTACTCCGGCGGTCAGTCAAGAGCAGGCCCTGGAGCCACAGGCGAGGCCCACCCCGCATTCCACCGGCTTACCACAGAGGGCTCCTGAGTGGCGCTGATGAGCAACTGGACCATGCAGTGGGACCCCAGGCCCGGATACTCTCCAGCTGCACTGATCAGACATGCAGAGAGCTGGTCTAGTTTCCCTTACTGGGTAAAAATATTCCTTACACTGCTCAAAACACAATCCCAACAGTAGGTACCCGGGGGCTGCATGTGTCCGTGAGAGGAGGGCTTTGAAGCAAGTGGGGCAGTGGTCGGCGGGTCCCAAGTCTCGGCATCCAGGCCTTCGAGTCATGGCCCCAGGGCCCATCTGATCCAGGAGACACGCCCAGGGTCCAGTGCAGGGCGCTGCCTGGCCTTAAGGTCCACTCAGTAGCCATCGTCGTCGTCCCCATCACAGCCGTAATCTGCAAAGCACAGGGAGGACGGGGGAAGCTCAGGGAGACGCCCCCGGGCCCCGGAGCTGCGCTGCTTCCTCCCGAGGCTCCAACACCAACCGCGCTGCTTCCCAGGCCCCGCCACCGAAGGGTGAGCCATCCTGGACTCCCTCGGCCCTGAACAGCTTCGGGGCCAGTAGGTCTAGCTGTGCTCCTTATGGGCCAGCCCCGCCGCCCGCCTCTGAGTGCACAGACCTGGGAACCCCACCTGCTGACTGGCAGATTTCCACACACTCCCGGCAAACCCCAAGCCCACGGCCTGCCCAGCAGGTGCCTCGCGGGCCCCCTGGAGCTGGCCTTGGACCCTGTCAGCTTCTTCCAGCATATTCCAAGGCCAATTGGCCAACTGACACTGCCTTGGTTAAAATCTCCCTTCTTTCAAAGAGAACTTTAGTTTGAGAGCACTAGGCTTGAATCTGGGGATTATGGGCCAAGTAGTTTCTGCCTTCGTTTCTCTGGAAGCCCCGTGTCGGGTCCACCAGCCATGTGGAGCCCACCCACCGTTGCCACCCATCATCTGCAGGGCACTGACGCAGGGCTCCCCATCCTCCTCGTCTGCATCCTCCTCGTCGGCCTCCTCCTCAGGGTGGTACGACACAGGGCCGCTCTCCACCAGGACCGCTGCTGGACTGACGAGTTCCGCTCCCAGGGCAGGGGGGCTGGGGAGCACGGCCTGGAAGGACAGAGCGCGGCTGGGACGGGAGCGGAGCACGGCTGCCCCACCTGCGCTGCTCAGAGGGTCAGCCTGCTCCCAGGACCCTCTGCCCCCTTTCCATCTCCTGTGCATGCAGCAGGCGAGGGCAGGACAGGCAGGCCGGCAGGCTCCCCGCACCCGGCCAGGGGCTGGCTTCTCACACACTGGCTCTTTGGGTTCCTTGGTGTGAGCTCTGACCGCTCACCCTGGGCCCTCAGCCCTGGAGCCAGGCATGTGCCCAGCCCTCGCCTCCCCACTGCACCCAGGCTTCAGGATTGTCCGCCTGTTCCAGCCAGCATCAGAAGAGCAGCCATTCGGCTCCTCCCCATCAGGCTGGATGGCGGCTCCCTGAGCTGTTCCTGAGGCCCGCCCTGGCTGTGCGGCCCAACGCACCTCTCCCATGGCCGCCTTCTTAGCTGGCTGCGTAGACACCAGGGGCCTCAACCTGAAAGAAAGCACAGCACACAGCCTCAGCCCAGGTTTCTGATACTTGTAGGGACACCCGGGGCCCCACCCAGCAGAAGCACGGTCTCCTAGCAGCCCTGCCACTCCATAGACAGACACCCCAGGGCACATGGTTCTCGCTGTCTTGGACACCCCAATATGACAGTGGAGAGCACTGCGTGGCACTCTCAGCATAGGCAGGGGACCCACACAGCGGTCCTGGCCGCTCCACCCGGAATGTACCTCCAGCAACTCGGCCAGCCTGGCACAGCTCTCCCCCTGACTAGGTCACTGTCCACTCTGCACATGCGTTGCGGCCCTCTTCCGAATCTCTTTCCACCCTCCGGCCTCCTGCGGGGTCCCTTGCTCCCTCCTCACTGTCTCTAGGGGTATCACCCTTATCTCTGTCCCCTAAAGTCCACTGTGTCCACCCGAAGACTGCCCTGCTGTGTGTGTCTCCTATTAATCAACGGCTGCCATTCATTCCCATTGTGACCCGGTGGTATGTGCACATGATACAGAAACACAGAAGCCAGAGTGACCGCTTTTCTTCCTGCTCATCAGGAAGAGTGAAGTGGCAAGCTGGGCGTGGTGGCGCACGCTTGTAATCCCAGCATTCGGGAGGCTGAGACCGGAGGATCCAGGTTCGAGGCCAGCCTCAGCTACCTAGTGAGGCACTCCGCAACTTAGTGAGACCCGGTTTCAAAATAAAGAATAAAAAACAGGACTGGGGGTGTAGCTCGGAGGTAGAACACCCCTGAGTTCAATCCCCAGTGCCACAAAAAAGAGTGAAGTGGCAGAAGCCCTGGACAGTCTGTCCTGCAACCCCCTTACTAGCCATGGGCAGTGGCCATGTGAGAGACTCCTGCCCCGTTCTCCCCATGACACCTCTCACCAGCCAATCAGCAGCCTCTGGAGGAGCAGGAGGTAAGGAGGAAGGGGGAGGGAAAGGTGCTGTAAGGCCCACACCTGCTCCCCTCGCCTGATGCCCCCACCTGGCCCACAGCAGTTATCCACTGCACCAGGCCTGCCCCACCCAAGAGCTCTGACCAGAAGCCAGCCCCGCAGTGGGCTGGTGGGTGTGGGGGGGCAGTCCATCTTTTCAGGGGAGGCAGGAGCCCACGTGCAAAGGCCTGGCCCTCAGCCTCAGCCTTTCCTTATCACTGAACATGGGCCATGAGGCCACCTTGGGCTGAGAGGAAATTGGGACCCCGCAGCCCTGAGGGGTTCTCTCTTCTGCCCTGCTGGAGGCGCAGCCACCCAGGCTGTGTGGGGAGTAGATGCAGGTATGGGGGTGCAGGGGCCTTTGTAACCCCTTTCAAGATGCTGGACCTTCACAAACTGACCCTGGTCACTCAAGGGAAGTCTGATGGGCTTCCCGCCAGGAAGCAGTAAGCATGCATGCACCCAGGGTTTCCTGGGCCAGCTGATCAGACGGCCTGTAAGTGGTGCTAGAATTATGCAGAGACAGACTCTCCTGGTGCCAACAGGCCTGGTTGGAGGGCCGAGCCTAGGACCTCTTGACTTCACCTCTGTCCCACCCAGCCTGCTATGTGTGTTTGTGTCACAACTCAACACTTAGTGATCTGAAGAAGGATCACACCACTGCATGGAGAGGCTGAAAAGTCAGCTGAGAAAACTGAATGGCCACTCGAAAGTAGCTCCTGCCCAAAGCAGCCATGCGGACACTCATCCTCGAGGTGGTCAGCACTGGTGGGTGACAGAGGCCAGCCTGGGACTCAAAGTCTAAGGGAAAGCCCTTATCAACAGGAGACAGCTTCCGCAATTTAGCGAGACCCTCAACCAGTTAATGAGACCCTGTTTCAAAATAAAAAATAAAATAGAGCTGGGGGCGTAGCTGAGAGAATGTCCCTGGGTTCAATTCTCAGTACCAAAAAAGGAAATAATAATAATAATAAGTAACCACAACAGAAGAGCCAACTGCAATGGTGCATACCTGTAATCCTAGCAACTTGGAAATCGGAGACAAGAAGATCATGGGTTTAAGGCCAGCCTGGGCAACTTAGCAAGATCTGGTCTCAAAATGAAAAATTAAAAGGGCTGGGAGCCAGAAGAGATGGTGCACGCCTGTAATCTCAGTACTTGGGAGACTGAGACAGGAGGGTCACAGGTTCAAGGTCAGCCTCAGCAATTTAGCGAAGCTCTCAGCAACTTAGTAAGGTCATTTCCAAAGAAAAAATAAAATAGGGCTGGGGGTATAGTTCAGAGGTAGAAGTCTCCTGGGTTCCACCCCATGTTCCACAAAAAAAGAAAAAAAGGGCTGGGGATGTAACTCAGTGGTAGGGTGCCCCTGTGTTCAATCCCCAGTACTGTGAAGAAAAAAAAAAAAGCACCCCCCCACACAAGGTTGCTGGGAACACCACAGTGCAGGGAGGTGAGTGCTTTCCCCACACAAGATTCCAGAGGAGAAGCAAACCTGTGTGGGCCTGGGACTCCAGGAGACCCTGAGGCGACCGTGTCCCCAACTGGGGGAGGCAGAAACTGTAAGCATATCCCTCACCAAACAAGGCAGGCAAAGTGCCAGTGGGAAAAGGCCCGGCCTGGACAGAACTCTCAATGCTAGAAAAGATGAACAGGCACAGACAAAAATTTCTCCTGAGACCAGCCCACCCAGCACTCCCACGCTGGACCAAGGAGAGCAACAAGCAGCTTGGTGGTGCACGTGCACGTGCATGACCCGAGCCTCCAGCACCGAGACCCTCTGTCAGGATGGGCTTTCCTAGAGAGTGCCCCGCCAGCAGACAGCCGCCCAGACACGGCCTCATGTGCTCACCTCGCTCTGCACCCAAGTAAGGGACGATGGATCAGAACAAAACAAAACCAAACCATAGCCAGGTGTGGTGGCACATGCCTGCAACCCTAGTACTTGGGAGGCTGAGAGAGGATTACAGGTTCAAGGAGTCCCCTCCACCCCGCCCCACCTGACGGCAGCAGCGGTGTGAGGGGCTGCGGTGTGCAGAGGCCGCGTGGCTGGCTCTCCCTATGAGATCCACCCAGCTGGAGAAGTCATCGTTCCCGGGACACAGTCCACACCCACCTGAGACAGCCGGCAGTCCCGGACAGGGGCCAACATGGCTCTGGGCTCTCCTGTGGCCCGGCTAGCCCCCGGCAACCCAGGCACCCGCCCCAGAGGCCAGGGTGGTACCTCTTCCCCACGCTGGCCCCAGGCTCCGGCCCGTTCCTGCTGGCTGGCGTTTTCCTCCGTGACAGCTTCCTAGAGCTGCTCTTCTGGGCGGGCCGTGCATCCTCCTTCTGTGGACTGCCCCCGCCGCCCTTGCTGTTGAGGTCCCGGAGAACACTGTAGTTGATCTTGCTGGAGATTTTCTTCTGCTCCAGCATCTTTTCGATGGCCTCCCCCGCAGTGCTGGCCTGGATTGGCTCCCGACGTTTGCAAGACTTCTTGGGCTTGATTGAAACATAAAAATGCCCGCTGAGTCGCTGACCTGCAACCTTCGACCTCACCCCACAAGGCTGGGGCTCTGCAGGGCACACAGCCCGCACCAGGCAGACCCCACCAGTTGGCTCAGGTCACCCTGACGATGCCCAGCCCAGGCCACCTCCCACCTCGTTCCTGCACACCAATCTCCCTGGCACGGGCACCCCTTGTGGAGAGAAAAGGAAGGTGCCCAGCGGAGCGTGGAACATGTTGCTGGGTGGGTGGGGTCGCTACACACTGCACTTCCCAGAGCCAGCTCCAGGATCCTCCTGAGAGTGGCTACACCCTCGGTCCTGAGAAGTTCAGTTGTGACGGCAGGAGCCCCAGCTCTCATCTTTCCTCTTGCTCACACACTCATAGGCTGAACCCTAGCCAGGTGTGGGGCGCACGCCTGCAATCCTAGGACTTGGGAGGCTGACAGGAGGATCACAGGTTCGATGACAGCCTCAGCAAGTAGTGAGACTCTCAGCAACCTAGTGAGACCTTGTTTCAAAGTAAATATAAAACCAGGCTGGGAGTGTAGCTTGGAGACAGAATGCCTCTGGATTCAATCCCCAGTGCTATATACTCAAAGAAAGCTCAGCCTTTTTTGTGTGTGTGTGTGTGGTATGAGGATGGAACTCAGGGGCATTCTACCTTCGAGCTACCCTAGCCCTTTCTTTTTATTCTTTATTTTGAAACAGGGTCTCACTAGGTTACAGAGAGCCTCACTAAGTAGCTGAGGCTGGCTGTGAACCTGGATCTTCTGGTCTCAGCCTCCCAAGTACTGGGATTGCAAGTGTGTGCCACCACGCCTGGTGCTTAGCCCTTTTCAAAGTCACTCTAAGCCCTGGAGTGAGCTGCTGAACCAAACTGCCAGACGGAGGGAGAGAGGACATCACAGCAGACATTCCCAGGTCACCCAAGAGAAGGGACACCAAGACAGGGCCCTCAGTGGTCAGCCCAGCCCTGAGTCTCAACACAGTCTGCCTGGCCCCTGTGCTAGGAACCTCCCCCCAAAACTGGGTAGCATGTCCCTCCATGGTGGAGCCCAAGACCAGCATGGCTGACCAGGGCAACCTGCAGGCATTCCAGGGATGCGGCAGAAGCCCCTGGGGCGGGGTCCGAGGGAGGCACCCACCTTGTGCTCCTTATAGATGCCGAGCTCCTTCTCCTTTGCTATCCGCGCTTCCTTCTCTGAAAGGCAAGCAGAGTGGGCAGCGTCAGCGAACGCCTGCACCCAGGGCCCGGGCAGGCGGGCAGGCGGGTGCTTACCCCTCTGCTCCCGCAGGTACTCGGCATTCTCCCGCATCCACAGCTCGGCCTTGACTCGGGCCTCCGACTCGTTCAGGATGTACTGTGCAGAGCATGGTCATTTCAGCTTTGGGCTTTCACTTTCTGAGAGCGCGCTAAGATCTCTCATCAATGAATATACTTCCCACTTGTATGTTTAAAATGTTAAAGGGAAAATGCAGGTGGGCTCCTGTTCAGCGTGGAGACCTGTCATTCCTTTACCCTTTCCAGCCAAGCACCCGCCACAGCCATGAGCAAGAGCCAGAGCTCCCGGACCCTCTGGAGAGGTCCTGCCCTGCAGCGCCACACACAGGTCCCGTGCACGTGAAGGGACAGAGCGCAGAGCGCCAGTGCAACTGAGGAACAAACGGGAGCCTCAGGCACCACGTGGCAATAAAATCGGGGGGATCTGACAAAAGACAGGTACAGCTGAGCTAAACCTCAAAGAGTCAGTGCACACGCTGACCCCTGGGATTTGGAGGTGTACAACATACTTGCACCTGTGGGCACCCTCCTGGGGCGGGGGGCCACCCGACGAGCTGAGCCCACAGAGGCAAAGGCTGGGTGCAGAGCTCAGGGTCCTCCCCACAGGGCCGTGGCCCAGGCAAAGGGTGTGCAATGGCTGAGGCTGGCAGGAGGGAGTCCAGGAGAAGGGCACGGGGCATGGGTGCCGCCCGAGACTACCCTCCCACCAGGGGGTGTTTGGGGATGGCCAGGAAAAGCTGCACGGCCCCAAGAAACCAAAAGCACCTAAGTGACAGGCCTAGGGCTGGGGGCCAGCCTCCCTCGACCGAGCAGGGCGAGGCAGCAGGCACTTACCCTGTCGATCTCGAGGTCGTCGATGCCGCTGAGGTCCAGCTCCCCGTCCTCGGAGGTGTCTTCTAGGGAAAGCACCGTGTTAAGTTTCACATGGGGGAAGCCCTGTCAGAGGTGCACAGAGGCCGTCTGGGCTGGCTTGGGACCAGAGTCTGAGGCAAGAGGCTTCTAGGAGCCTCATGTCCTGACCGGCAGGTGACAGCCCTCCCTGCATCCACCCTCTTTGAACGTCCTTGGGGACGGTGCTTATATCAGAAGGCTAAGGATGGAGGACAAAGACGCCTCAACACGCCTGCGCTGTGCTGTATGAAATGGACTTCTTCAGAAGGGGACGCAGGCTCCCTGGTCCTGACGGGGGCCAGAACTAGGTGGGGTGCTGCTGGGAGGAAAGGCCAAGGGGGTGTGGCCAGGAGTCCAGGCCTCAGATAACCACCTGCCACCTCCTGTCCTGGAGGTCAAGGTCCAGTCTGCAGCCAGAGCCCCTCTAGGAAGCTGTCACCTGTAGCCTACACAACCAGCTGTCTGCAGTTCTCTTCCACCTCGTCCTCTTTGGCTGAGGCCTTGGGGACCTCTGTACTAAGGCCATTCTTTGAGGCCTACTGTGGTCTGCCTGCTCCCCTCATTCCCCTGGCTCTGTGGAATGACCTTTCTGCTTCAAGGTCAACTTGCCTCAGCTGCCTCAGGGCCTTAGCACATGCTCCGTGTGACCTCCCCAGGTTCCCTCACAAGTAGTCACGCCATTAGGGTAGGGGCACAGCTGTCTTTCTATGCACCTGGTCCAGGGGCTGCATAATAAACATCTGTCCAATGGCTGAGTGGCGTGCCCTCACAGAGGCCCCTCCTGGAGAGGCCAAGTCCTGACACCTGGAGGGGAGGCAGGGTCTGAAGGTGTGTGCTGCCAGGGAAGCCCATCCTGGCAGAGAAAGGGGAGGGACCAAGCCTCCCTCTACAGCCACCAGCAGCCCAGCCTTTCCCCACAGCTGGCCTTGGTGATGCTTTACAGACTGGGAAGGGTGAGGAGCTACAGGACCAGGCACGGTGGGCGGGGCCACTGCACCCTGCACGGGCTCGACAGGCGGCACCCTCAACAGTGGAGGTGCCACTCAGTTCAGGCCTTCCCTCCACGGCAAACAAGGACAGTGGGGCGAGTGGGCCTGGGCTCTGCCACCTGTGACGCTGGCCATGCCCATGTCCCCTCCACCTGTGACGCTGGCCACGCCCATGTCCCCTCCACCTGTGCGCTGGCCACGCCCATGTCCCCTCCACCTGTGCGCTGGCCATGCCCATGTCCCCTCCACCTGTGACGCTGGCCATGCCCATGTCCCCTCCACCTGTGCGCTGGTCACGCCCATGTCCCCTCCACCTGTGACGCTGGCCACGCCCATGTCCCCTCCACCTGTGCGCTGGCCATGCCCATGTCCCCTCCACCTGTGCGCTGGCCACGCCCATGTCCCCTCCACCTGTGCGCTGGCCACGCCCATGTCCCCTCCACCTGTGCGCTGGCCACGCCCATGTCCCCTCCCGCCTCGTGGCCACCACTCCGGCTCATGAGCCAAGGCCATGGGCACAGGGGAGCCTGTGGCGTGGAGAGTCTCGGTGATGGACAAGACCTGCTCGCACCATGGGCTGTCAGCACGCGTCCAGAGCTTTACTCAGGCCCGCTGACCCCTCACACAGCCTTGTGCAGGGGCTGGCGGAGCCCACCCAGCCCACCCCTCTCTCAGCCGACTCCACGGGAGGGACCACGTGGATGGGAAAGCCCTTCCACCCCCAGGACAGGAGCACTCACTGGGGTCCCCGCTCGGGGAGGAGATGCACTCGCGGATGGAGTCTGAGATGCCCAGGCTGGCCGCGGTGGGCAGGGGACCCAGCAGGGACTCCAAGGCCATCGGCCTGTCGCCCCCCTCAGGGTTGTCCGCTGCTTCTGAGCTGCCACTGCCACTGCCCAGGAGCTCCCGGTAAAAGTCCTTGTTCATGTGGCTGGCGGCCGCTTCCAGCTCCTCATCCGCAGCATCCTCCTCGCCAAAGAGACTGGACGTGGTGTCCTCCACAGAGCCTAGGGACACATTCACATGCCACTGGTCAACCAGCAGAAAGCAGAGAGGGCTGCTTTGGTGACAAACACTTGCCAAACTACAAAATGACCGAGCCCGCAACCCCACAAAACATGCCTTTTTCTGCAGCAGAGAAAGCAGGGTCCTGACAGCAAACAGTGCTTAAGCTGTCCATGTATAAAGCAAAAAAGTCATGCTTTATGAAAAACTCACTCAAAATGGACCATAGGCCTAAGTGTGAGAGCTAAAAGTTTAAACAATTCAGAAAAAAACAAAATGTCTGTGACTTTGGATTAGGCAAAAATGTTTTAGACTGGGGCATGAAAAGCAGAATCCACAAAACATTGATAAAATGGATTTTGAAAGAATTAAGAACATCTGTCCTTTGAAAGACACTGTCAAGAGAAGCAGAAGATGATCACAAGCTTCTTTTAGGATCACTCACCTGCAAAGACACATAAAGGACTATGTCTAGAACAAGAAGAGAACCCCTAAGCTCCACAAAAAAAATGAAACAAAACCCAATTACAACAGGAAATAAATCCAACACAGACGTTACCAAGGACATGCAGAAGCAAGGCAACAGTGAAGTGGTGGTGGCCAGAGAAATGCAAACTAAACCACACAGAACCGCAAGCGCCACCGACGCCCAGCCCCTAGAAAGATGAGGGGGGTTAACCCTAACAGATGACACATGCTGAGAGGACGAGGAGGACCCAGGCCACACCCTCGGGGACACAACGGTGCAGCCACCGTGAGCCATCTCTGAGACGTGAACCCAGGGGTTCTGCTTCATCACCAAGACACACAAGCTGCACGCAAGCGTTCAGAATGGTTTACCTGTAATGGTCCGAAACAGGAAATAACCCAAGCGTCCTTCAACAGATGAATGGGTAAACTATCTCGGTATACTCATGGCCTATAGTACCATAATAAAAAGGAACAAACTACTAATGGATTGCTCAAAATAATTACACTGAGTGAAAAAAGTGAGCAAGAAAAAAAAAGGGCAAACTATGTGTAAAAAGACTTGGGTAAAAGTCTAGGAAATACAGACAGCTTGGTGACAGACAGCAGGCGGTGATGGTTTGGATGGAGAGGGCGGGAGCTTTCTGCAAAGGCACGAAGACTCTTTAGCGCTGACAGGTCTGTGTTGCTCTGACTATGGCACGGCTTCACAGGTGCGCGTGTCAAAACTCATTCTAAGTACGTGCAGTGCGCTGTGTGCCAGTGCTCCTCGAAACATGTTAGAAATCCTAAGAGTAAGCTTAACTTCAGAGACGCATCTGAACCCGTGTCACCTTCTGCTTTAGCTGCTCTGAGTGCGTGTCACAGACGGCGTCTTCATAGACGTGCCCTGAGGGGGGGATTCTGGACAGTCAGGCCTACCTCCACGGGGCCCAGGCTGCTGCAGTAGGCCTGCCCTGATCTCTACGCAGCCTCTCCCCCAGCTGAGCTGGCCAGGACCCTGCAGAGGCTGCCACACGCCCACAGTACCCCGCTCCCATGCTCCTCTGCTCTCAGGCCCCACGTGACTCCTGCAGTCTGCCCAGGCACCTGCACGACATGACTCGGGGTGCCGTGCTGCTCTCCCCGGGCTCCACCACAGGCAGCCAGGGCAGCCCCTCTCTAACAGTCAGGTGGGGAGGAGGAACATGCCTATTTTGTCACGGTCCAGGCAGGTGTGAACAGATACTGTCTGAGAAACAAAAATGAAGAAAGTGCATAAAGAAAACCACTAGAACAGAAACAGACAAGGTTCAGAGAATTCCACTCACAAAGGCTTATCAATAAGTAAAAGAGACTATTAAAAGAGAAAAGGCTTTTCAGGTTGGATCAAACAACCAAACCAGGTCTCCACTGAGTAAGAGAAGTCCCCAGGTGGGCAGAGAAAAGGACAAGCGATACAGAGTGAAGCTCAGGCCTGCGCCCAGCTAAGGGGCTGTCCTCCAGGCCTGGGCAGGCCCAGGCACCATGCGCTGGAGACAGAGGTCGAGACAAGGGGAATGGGCAGCGGCCTTCTCTGTGTATGTGAGAGGCCACCGGGCAGATGACCCACAGTCGGCAACACTTATGACAGGAAAGCAGGTCCAGCGCGCCCCTGTGCCTCCTTCTCAAGTAACCACGGCCACCAACATGCCTGGAGACGACACCAAGAGAGACGCAACAGCAACACTTCCTGGTTATGGTGCAAAGAAAGTAGACGTTAACAACAAAACCAGAGGATACTCTACCCCAGAACTCAAGGCTTCCTCATGCGTGGAAGAGAAAAAACAAACTGAGATTGAGAAACTGAAAACATTTCTTAGCAGGACAGTACTGCTCGGAGGAAAGTTCCCTGGCCAGTCACATGCAGCCAACGATGTCAGAACAAAACAGGCAGGTGACCGAGAGGACAGCCCGAGAGGCGCTAGCAAGACAGGTGAAGATAAAGCAGGAGCTACTAATGGAGCAAACAACCTAGCTGGGAAAAAACCCAGAAACACTCTAACCAGAAAACAAAACTACGTAATGAGAAGAAGGAAAACCATAGGGGGGAAAAAGTACGGTAAGATACAACTTTGCTCACCTCTGCAACTGGGACAGGGTGACAACGGCAGCCAAGTGGCGCCTGCCAGGAACCAGGGAAGGCCCAAAGGGTTTAAGATGATGGACTGCACGCGTCAGTCACACAGACGCTGGCCTCTGAAACACTCACTTGCCGCTGAACTAAGAGCACTGAATGAGAGTGCGTGCTGGGCACTTCCTCAGCACCATGGAGAAGACCGCATCTTGCTGAACATGTATACCCTGCTCCACAGAAGCCGATGGGTGGGGACATGCCTGTTGCTGCCCCGAGATTCAGCAAGGTGCAAGAAAGAAATTTGCGACATAAGAACTGGTAAAGAGCAGGAGAAGAATCGCTGTGTGTAGGTGACACAATAACTCAGAAAACCCAATGACAAATGGAAAACTACTGGAAGCAACATCATAATTCCTAACATACAGAAGCACAAAGTCAGCACACAGAAATAGGTATTGTGCACAAGCAGCAAGCAGTCACGGAAACAAGGGGAAGAAAGACGCCACTTACGGCAGCCACACAGAGGGCAGCGGGGCCTGGACGAAGAGAGGTCCGCGGGGCTTTAGCACACGGAGCAGAGGGCCCAGAGGGAAAGAGATGCCTGCTCTCAGGAGGAGGGAGACGGAGCAGGGAAAGACAAGGGCGGCGGCTTTCTCCAAGCTGATGGACGAAGCACAGGGTGGGCTGGGGAGGGGCGCACAAGGCGGTCCTGAAGTTCACATAAAACATAAACAAGAGTCTGCAAACGGTGGGCGCGAGGAAGCCCTCGCCTTTCCTCCCGACTGCGTGTGCCTCATCAGGGGGACCAGTGTCCCACGGGCACTGACCTCCACATGCAGAAAGCGCTGGCGTAGACAGCCCTGGCCATGACTGGCACAGGTGGCGCCTCGAGCCCCAAATCCAAGGTACAGAAGGGTGTCACAGGGAGGAAGAGAGCCGCGCCGCTCAGGAAGGCAGCTGGCACACTGCTTTACTGCTGCATGGCCCAGGAGAGACACAGCTAGCAATGCAAATGCCTGTGCCATCTCAGATCGGCCCCGGACTACAGGACCGGGGTGCATGGGCACGGCACGAGGGCACAGCGCCGAGCGCCCCTGCACCACAGCCCTTGTTCAACAGCCTTGCGTGCAGCCTGAGCAGTCGCTGAGGACCGGGCAGGAAAGAAGGCCGTGCGGGCTGGGCCGTCCACCCTGAGGGCTGGGGTCGCACTGCTAAGTCTCTCCTGCAGGCGGTGGCCAAGCCAGGCGTGAGACTGATGAGCCCCAGGGGCCTGGGAGGGCAGCTGAGACCCAGGAGAGCAGACACGCGGTGCTGAGGAGCTGTCAGGGACATGGGCTGGAGGCTGGGTGCAAAGAGCAGCGCATGGCAGGACCTGGAGGTGACCAGTGGCTAGGGCAGGAGTGGGGTCCTGGGTTGCAGGACCTTGTGGCCATGGAAGGCATGGCAGGAAGAGAGGGGCCGAGGGTCAGCAAGTACAGGGAATCTCAGGGCTTCTGGCTTAGATCCCTGAGGCCCAAGAGGGCAAGGTGGTACTCACCATCTTTGGACAGGTTGGCAAGGGCCCCCTTCGCCTTTGGCCGGCTATTCTCTAGTTCAATTTCAATGGCATCTTGGTAACTAGATATTTCACCTGAAGTAGTAAGTTAAAAGCAAAAGCTGACCATGAATCAATTTTTCAAATAAAACTGAAACACATGTAGGGGAAGACTGGTCAATTACCTTCAACTTCCTCCAGTTTTTTTGACAGGACTTGTTCAAGCTGAAGGAGAAAATGGGACAGTCAGTGGGAGGAGTCAACTGCCAGAGTCTCACTGGGTGCCAGGCCACAGGCACTGCCTCAGGCCCACTGCACCCCAGCCCACCCGAGTGAGGAGCAGCGTCTGGAGGGACGGCAGAGTGACATGACATGTGGCCCTGGAAAAGGTGGCCTCCCCAAGAACAGAGAACCTGCCTTTCACCCAGGCCGGACCTGAGGGGGCTGGGGTCAGCTCTGCCCTGCCACGCAGGGTGCACCCCAGGCTCCGCCACCTGCTGCCCACCTCTGCCCTCTCCACCCTCCGCTGCTGAGTGCAGCCCTGGCCACATGAGGACGGTACCCACAGGATCAAAACAATGGAAGGAGATGGGGCTGCGGCAGTGTGTGCTGGGGACAGGGGTGGCTCCTTCTCAGACTCTGGCATATTCCAAAGCAGACAGGGCTTGTGGCATACACTCTACATTCCATTCCAGCATTGTGGAGCAAAGCAGGACCAGAGCACAGCTGCGGGGAGGGAGGCGGGTGGGAAGCCCGGTGCGCTGCACGGAGGGTGCTGGCAGGCTCCACGTGCCGCAGCATGCCCCAAAAGCTCCTCACTCTCAGAGCCTGCCAGAGTGAGCCGGCCTGGGGCACAGAGCAAGTCTCCCCTGGGTAGCTGGCTAACCCACTTGTCTGCGAGCAGCACCAGATGTAAAGAGTTAAAATGGCCCTAGCAGCTGGTATGGTGGTGCACACCTGTAATCTTAGTACTTGGGAGGCTGAAACAGGAGGATCCCAGGTTCAAGGACAGTCTCATCAAGTAGTGAGACTCTCATCAACCTAGTGAGACCTTGCTTCCAAATAAAAATAAAAATCCAGCTGAGAGTGTAGCTCGGAGGTAGGATGCACCTGGGCTCAATCCCCAGTATCACACAAAAATAAAGAAATAAAATGGTCCTAGCAGCCATTCGGGCTCTCCAATGGGACAGGCACAGGTGAGCCTTACCTGCTTCATCCGCAGCTTCCTCTGTCCAGCTGTGTAGGAGGGCGGGTCACATTCCTCCTCCAAGTCGATCTTCATAAACTCATCGATGGTCAGCTGACTGGTGGGGGTGTCTTCAAATTCTGTGAGCCTAAAACAGAGAAGTGAGATGGAGCCCAATGTCCTGAAACCCATTTGAACTGAGCCGTGGAGGAGGCTCCCCTGCACACACAGGTCCTGGCCACACCAGCCACAAGCAAGGTCCAATCCCTCTGGCAGCTTCCCCATCCCCACCTGATGCTGCCAGGTGTTGGGTCCCTGGGAGAGAGCCTGTGGTATCCTCGTCGCCTCCCCCATACATTCCTGGGTGCGGCCCGGAAGACAAAGGGAAGGCTCCACCCGGGGAGAGTCCAGGCCAGAGGCCCCACCTGCTGGGCAGCGCCGGCAGAAATGCTGCACTTCTGTGTGACCAGCTAATGTTTGTTTGTTTGTTTATTTATTTATTATTTTTTGTGGAACTGGGGATTGAACTCAGTGGCATTCTACCTCCGAGCTACACCCCCAGCCCTATTTTTTTTTTTTTTGCGGTACTGGGGATTGAACTCAGGGGCATTCTACCTCTGAGCTATACCCCCAGCCCTATTTTTTATTCTTTATTTTGAAACCGAGTCTCACTAAGTTGTGGAGTGCCTCACTAAGTAGCTGAGGCTGGCCGCGAACCCGGATCCTCTGGTCTCAGCCTCCCGAATGCTGCCCAGCCCTATTTTTTATTCTTTATTTTGAAACAGGGTCTCACTAAGTTGTGGAGTGCCTCACTAGGTAGCTGAGGTTGGCCACGAACCCAGATCCTCCGGTCTCAGCCTCCCGAATGCTGGGATTACAAGCGTGCGCCATGCCCAGCTGTTTTCTACAATCTTAAAAATAATTCTTAAAGAGCCAGATGTGGTGGCACATGCCTGTAATCCCAGTACTTGGGAGGAGGGTGAGATAGGAGGATCTCTGATTCGAGGCGAGTGCTTGGTAACTTAACAAGATCTTTTCAAAAATAAAAAAATAAACAGAGCTGTGGGTAGTTAGGGAGCCTCTGAACCCATGCTCCACCCTCACTCAGCAGGTGCTGGATGGGAAGCCAGGGCCTCTCCACCGGGCAGGGCAGCCCAACAAGCATCCTCGCCAGCACGGTCCCCACACTCGGGCGCCTACCTCTTCCGTAGCGTGGACTCACACACTTTGACCACACTGATGACTTCTTTGACCGTTCTCCGGAAATCGTGCATTCGGGCTGCAACCAGAAGGGCTAAAAAAGAACAGAGAGAGGTCCTTGGAAAACTCAGCCACAGCCGGGCGTGGTGGCGCACGCTTGTAATCCCAGCATTCGGGAGGCTGAGACCGGAGGATCCAGGTTCAAGGCCAGCCTCAGCTACCTAGTGAGGCACTCTGCAACTTAGTGAGACTCGGTTTCAAAATAAAGAATAAAAAATAGGGCTGGGGGTGTAGCTCGGAGGTAGAATGCCCCTGAGTTCAATCCCTAGTGCCACAAAACAACAACAACAAAAACAAAAACTCAGCCACAACCAGGAACAGAGAAAACAGTGTTCATCTGCTATCAGCAGACGCTGGGGCAACACCACCCTCACCTGAACGGCTCTTCCACATGAGTGCGGGCAGCAGGGGAATGTCCACCCTCCTAACAGATGTGCTGTGCAGAGGACTCCTGGGCAATTATACTCCTGACCTCATTTTGGGTCATGGGTATGTCACATGCCACTTTATTATTTGTAGGCATTTATCATTATTATTATTATTATTTGCAGTACTGGGGATGAAACCCAGGAGGTATTCTACCTCTAAGCTAAACCCCCAGCCCTATATTTTTGTATTCTTTAATTTGAAAGAAGGTCTCACAAGGGACTGCAAGATGGAGGCTGCGCGCCAGGGGCAGGCCTGGGCTCTCACTGTACCTGCTCCGCAGAGGCCAGAGGGGCGCCGGCCTGTGTGCATCCAGTCCCTCTTCATCCTCTGCAGGAGCCTCAGGGCGGTCATGGACACCTCGTGGTTCTTCTCCCCAAACTCCAGCAGGTGGGCAAAGCGTGGGATGTACAGGCAAGGGTCTGCGGAGACACACCCCATCCGCGTGCACATAGGCATGAGTTCAAGAACCAGGCCGCCCAAGCAGCATCCCGAGCCAGGGAGACCGTTACCCCTCTCACCACACTCGGGCTCCCTAGGACTCCGACTCCCGGCCCTGAGCCAGGGTCTCTCTGACCCTCCGCTGGAGCAGTTACATCCGCTGTTCCCCAGGGAGAGCTGCTGCCCATGGAATGGCCTGCTCAAGCACAGCTGGCTGGGCTGGGCCGGGGACCTTGCACCCAGCAGCCTGCCCTCTGGACCGTCCAGAGAATGCAGCCCCCCACCACGTTCTCTGGGATTCTCAGAGGGACACAATGGATCGCAAGAGCAGGACAGGCCACTACACACAGACTGCCCCTGAGGTTCCCTGTGGCTCATGACAGCTCACACATGCTGCTGGAGCACTGGAGGGCAGGGCACGCGTGTGCACACACATGCACACACCTGCACCTTGTCAGTGTCTTGCAGGGCCTGGCACTGGGCTTGCTGCTGAGAGGGTGAGAATTCATGAAGTTCATGACCAGTACGTGAGAATACCGAAAAATGTGGTTTTGTTTCATGAGTACAATGCCGTAAGTCCACCAAAGGAGACACACAGGTTCTGTAACAGAGTATTCAGGGAGGATCATCTGGCCAAACCTCAGAGGGGCCACGAAGGCTGGGCCCGTGGAGGACGTGGCAGGGAGCAGTCACTGCTGGCAGCAGGCGAGTGCTGGCAGACGACAACAGAGGAGAGCAGCGGCTCACCACGCAGGGCCATGGAGGCCCGAGGAGGCAAGGCGGCAGGCTGGCGGTCAACACCCAGCGCCTCCTCCCAGCTGATCTCTCCCTTAAAGCCAGGCATGGTGGTGCACACTTGTAATCCCAGCATTTGGGAGGCTGAGACCGGAGGATCCGGGTTCGCAACTAGCCTCAGCTACCTAGTGAGTTAGGCACCCTGCAACTTAGTGAAACCCTGTTTCAAATTAAAGAATAAAAAAATAGGGCTAGGGGTGTAGCTTGGAGATAAAATGTCCCTGAGTTCAATCCCCAGTACCACACACACACACACACACACACACACACACACACACACACACAAAATCCTTTAAAATAGGTAAAAAGGAGCTAGGTGTGGTGGTGCATGCTTGTGGTGTAATGCTTGTAATGTACTTAGGAGGCTGAGACAGGAGGATCACAGGTTCAAAGCCAGCCCCAGCAACTTTGTGAGGCCCTATGCAACTTAGTGAGATTCTGTTTAAAAATAAAATAGGGCTTGAGATGTACCTCAGAGGTAGAATGTCCTTGGATTCAATCCATACTGGGTGTCTGTCTGTCTGTCTCTCTCTCTCTCTCTCTCTCTCTCTCTCTCTCTCACACACACACACACACACACACACACACACACACACACACACAGGCAAAAAGGGGCCTGGCGTGGTAGCGCATGCCTGTAATCCCCGAGGCTAAGGCAGGAGGACTGCAAGTTCAAGATCAGCCTGAGCAACATAGTAAGACACTATCTTAAAATAGTTTTTAAAAGGGCTGGGAGCCGGACGTGGTGGCACACGCTTGTAATCCCAGCATTTGAGAGGCTGAGACCGGAGGATCCGGGTTGGCGATCAGCCTCAGCTACCTAGTGAGGCACTCCGCAACTTAGTGAGACTCGGTTTCAAAATAAAGAATAAAAAATAGGACTGGGGGTGTAGTTCAGAGGTAGAATGCCCCTGAGTTCAATCCCCAGTACTGAAAAAAAAAAAAAAAAAAAGGGCTGGGGATATAGGTCAGTGGTAGAATGCCTCAGGGTTCAATCCCCAATACCACATAAATAATAAGCAAATAAATCCAGTGTGGTACTGGCATAAAGGCAAACACATATACACTAGTAGAATAGAACAGAGAATCCAGAAATTACCCTTTGTATTAATTTTGTTTTGTTTTGATGGTACTGTGGGTTGAACCCAGGGGAGCTCCACTACTGGGCACCCACAACCCTTCTCATTTGTTATTTTGAAACAGGGTCTGGCTAAGCCACTGCACACTGGGCTCACACCTGCGACTCTCCCCTCCCTGCCTCCCAAGTACTAGAATTACAAGTGCGTGCCACCACACCCAACAGCACTTGCATTTATGGTCAAACGACCTTTGACAAGATGTCAAGAAGGCACAATGGGGGAGGACACTCTCATCAACAAACCAAGATGGGGAAATTGGATTTCCATTTGCAGAACAGTGACAATGGGCCCTCATCTCACACCAAATACAAAAATTAACTCAAAACAGATTCAAAGGGCTAGCTAGAGCTGTAGCTCAGTGGTACAGCTCTTGCCTAGCTTGCATGAGGCCCTGGGTTCAATCTCCAGCACTGCAGCAAACAAACACAGATTAAAGACCTAAGCATAAAACTTGAAACTACTGAAAAAAAAAAAAAAAAAAAAAAACCCTAAAAAGCTAGGCATGGTGACATACCTATAATCTCAGTATTTGGGAGGCTGAGACAGAAGGATTGCAGATTTCAGGACAGCCTTGGCAATTTAGCAAGGCCCTCAGCAACTTAGACCCTGTTTGAAAATTAAAAAATAATATGGGTTGGGTACAGAGCTTGCAGGTAGAATGTCCCTGGGTTCAATCCCAGTACCAAAAAAACAAAACCAAAATAGCCCTAAAAGAAAACATTGGGAAAAGCTTTATGACATTGTACTTGGCAGTGAAGAAATCACTTGGGCATGATGCTAAAAAGCAAGGGCACCCACTTGAAACTAAAAAGTTTCCGTATAGCAAAGGATACCAACAGGTGTGTGAAATGGGAGACAATACGTGCAAACCAGCTCTCTGATCCAAGTTAATACTCACAATAGGAAAGAAACTCAAACAATGGGCGATCAAGGAAAGAGAAATAACCTGATGAGAAAGCAGGCAAAGGACTTGAATATTTTACCAAAGATGATCTGCAAATGGCCACCTAGTACATGAAAAGATGCTCAACAATGTCATTCCCTTGAAATGCAAATCAAAACCAGGAGATACCACCTCACACCCCTCAGCATGGCCAAAAAAATCCACACACACACACACACACACACACAATAGCGAATGTTGGTAAGGATAAGGAGAAACTGGGACCTTTACACACTGTTGTTAGAAACAAAATGTCACAGCCACCATGGAAAAGCCATTATGAAGTTTCCTCAAAACACTAAACATAGATCTACCAGATGTTCCAGCATCTTACTTCTGTGTAGAGACCCAAGGAATTGAAAGCAGGATCTGGAAGGGATATTTGCATTCCTATGGTCAGAACAGCTTATCACAATAGGTAAAACATGAAAGCTACCCAAGTGCCCATCAACAGATGAATAAACAAAATGTGTCAATATATACAATGGAGTATTATTCACCTTAAAAAGGAAGCAAATTCTGACACAACATGGATGGCCCTTGAAGGTTTTATGCTGAATGAAATAAGCCAGACCCCAAAAAACAAAAAATAAAAAATGCATACTACATGATTTCACTTACATGAGGTCCCTAGAGTCAAGTTCATAGAAACAGAAAGTAAAGCAGTCATCCACAGGTGCTGGGGGAATGGCAGGATTTTGTTCAACAGGTACAGATCTTTAGTCATGCAAAGTGAGTAAGTCCTAGAGATCTGCTGTACAACAATGTGCGTGGAGTTAAAAACACTCAACTATCATTCAAAAGTTGTCCAGAGGACTGGGGTTAAGTCAGTAGTATAATGCTTGCCTAGCATGAATGAGGGCCTGGGTTCAACCCCCTAGTACCACAAAAAACAAAACAAAAAATTTGTTAAGAGTGTGTGTGTATGTGTGTATTTGTTTGTTTTTGTATTCTACCTCTGAGCTATACTTCCAGCCCTAATTTAGTTTTTATTTTGAAACAGGGCCTAGGTTGATGAGTCTCCCTGTTTGCTGAAGCTTTCCTTGAACCTGCCATCCTCCTGTACTGGGATTACAGGTTTGAGCCACCACACCAGGCTAGGTTTATATATATATATATATATATATATATATATATATATATATATATATATATATATATAT
>PVLC010018088.1:0-23332 GCA_004027655.1 Graphiurus murinus
AAAAAAAAAAAAAAAAAAAAAAAAAGAAAGAAAGAAAGAAAGAAAGAAAGAAAGAAAGAGAGAAAGAAAAAGTAAATTGTGGCCAGGCATGGTGGCACATGCGTGTAATCCCAGGACTTGGGCTGAGACAGGAGGATCTCAGGTATATGGCTGGCTTCAGCTACTTAGTGAGGTCCTCCTCAACTTAGCAAGACCTGGTTTCCAAAATAAAGAATAAGAAATAGGGTTGAGAGTGTAGCTCAGAGGTAGAATGTCCCTGGGTTCAACTTCAGTACTGCAATAACTAACTAACTAACTAACTAACTAACTAACTAACTAACTAACTAACTAACTAAATGAATTGTGGATGCAGACTTGAAACTTAAGAGGGGTCCCCCAACTTTCCAATCAAATTAAACTCTTGGGAAGCTCCATGTTCATGTGTACTTGCAAAGAAAGGGAAAGAAGGAGTAGGGTTTTAAAATAGATGCTGAGCCAGGCATGGTGGCACACACTTGTAATTCCAGTACTTGAGGCTGAGACAGGAGGATCGCAGGTTCACGGTCAGCCTCAGCAACTTAATGATGCACTCTGCAATTTAATGAGATCCTGTTTCAAAACTAAATAAATAAATAAATAAAATAAAATAGGGCTGGGGATGTAGCTCAGAGCTCAAATGTCCCTGAGTTCAATCCTCAAAACCAGTACTTGGAAGGCTGAGACAGGAGGATCTCAGGTTCAAGGACAGCTTCAGCAAGTAGTGAGACTCTTGTCATCCTAGCGAGCCCTGTTTCAAAATAAGAAGTAAAATTGGGCTGAGGGTATAGCTCAAAGGTAGAATGCCTCTGGGTTTAATCCCCAGTAACACACACACACACACACACACACACACACACACACACACACCTTATCTTTTAGAGATACAAATGGGAGAGGAAATGGATAGGAAAATAAATGAAAAAATCAGCCATATAGTGATAATTGTCTAATGTTAGTGAGGATTATATAGGAGTTCATTATATTACTTTCTCTATATTTGAGTTTCTTTATAATACTTTCAAATTTAATCAGAACTTATGTTTCTATTTTTGAATTTTAAAAAGATGGGAGCCAGAACCCCACACAGTGGTGCACGTCTGTAATATCAGTACTTGGAGGCTGAGACAGGAGGATCCAGGTTCAAGCTAGCAGTTCAAGGTAACTTAGTGAGACCCTGTTTCAAAATAAAATAGGGCCAGAGTTGTAGCTCAGAGGCAAAATGTCCCTGGGTTCAATACCCAGTACCAAAAAGAAAATGATGGGAGCCAGATGAGGCGATGCATACCTGTAATTCCAGCAATTTGGGAGACCAAGACAGGAGGATCACAAGGTTATGGTTAGCCTGGGCAACATACTTAGACCCTGTCTTAAAGAAAATTGAAAAATGGTTTGGAAAGCTGGGCGTGGTGGTGCACGCTTGTAATCCCAGCATTTGGGAGGCTGAGACTGGAGGATCCCGGTTCGCAGCCAGCCTCCACTACCTAGTGAGGCACTCCACAACTTAGTGAGACCCTGTTTCAAAATAAAGAATAAAAAATAGGGCTGGAGGTATATCTTGGAGGTAGAATGCCCCTGAGTTCAATCCCCAGTACCACACACACACACACACACACACACACACACACACACACACACACTAAATGGTTTGGAAATGTAACTTTGTAGTAGAGTACCCCTGGGTTAAAGGCACACACAATCATTTCTAATTCAGAAGTGGGAGGGTACAGGGACCCATACATTCTAAGCAAATGCTCTACCACTGAGCTACATCCTTAGCCCTTTCTTTCTTTTTTTTTTCTTTGCGGTACTGGGGATGGAACCTGGGGGTATTCTACCTCCGAGCTACAGCCCCAGCCCTATTTTTTTATTCTTTATTTTGAAACAGGGTCTCACTAAGTTGCAGTGGGCCTCACTAAGCAGCTGAGGCTGGCCGCGAACCTGGATTCTCCAGCCTCAGCCTCTCGACTTAGCCCTTTCTACTTTAATTTTTTTGGTACTGGCAATTGAACCCAAGAGCATTCTACTCCCAGCATTCCCTTTTGTTTGTTTTGAAACAGGGTCTCGCTAAGTTGCTGACGCTATTCTTGAACCCACAATTCTCCTGTCTTAGCCTCCTAAATACTTGGATTACAGGCATGCACCACCATGCCTAGCTCCTTCATATTTTAGTTTTTATTTTGAGACGGGGTCTTGCTGAATTACCCAGGCTGCCTTGGAACTTGTGATACTCCTGCCTCAGCCTTCCAAACAGCTGGGATTACAGGTGTATGCTACCATACCTGCCCTACAATTTTTTTAAAGAGATGTATATACTATCTCAAGACTTTTATGCATAAACAGCTACCTTGTGTCATCTGTAATGTTGTGATGACCTTATGAGACGGTTATAGACCCAAGTGAACACTCTATACAAAGAGGCCACAAGTAAGTCAGATATGAATGAACATAAGAACATAAGACATCCTTATATGCCCCCCGCAGGTTAGGAGAATGGCTCAGACCAATTTAAAGTCAAGTAGACGTTTTATACCAATGGGCTGACTGATCTATAAATAATTAGCACCCTAGTTGCTGGTAGTGAGAAGTCAGTACAAAATAATGAAAGACTGAGCATAAACCCACCATAGATTCAAATTTTGGTACAAACAATAACTAGATATGATCTTGATATATATCACAGAGATTCGGTTTAGTCATATAATCCCCCATATAATTAGACACTGTTGAGGTTTAAATAAAATATGTGAAGTGTGAGAAAAGTGTTTATTCAATAGGTCTTGCTATTTAGTCCTTGTATGTCTTCAAGGAAGACCATGGCTGACCATTGCTGACCATGGCTGACTTTTAGCCAACCCCTGGGAATGTGGCCTTCAGAATATTTTCATGTTAATGGTTGATTATTTTGTTTTGTATACCTGGAGCAATGGACCATGCCATATCAGCTGGTCAGGATTGCTTTGCATGTATATCAACATATGTGATGTGCATCTGTTTTTATTGTTTGGATCCTGTTTCAATTGTCATAGCTGGTCATGTAGCATGATGTCTCCATGTGACTGGTTCTCAATAAAAGCCTCAGACTTAGAGACTTGAATAGTTTTCTCTGGGCGGAGACGTTCTGCGCATTCCACATAGCTTGCAGGTAAGGGAAAGCATCTCCTTGTATGGTCCCAGATGGGGAAACAGTCAAAAAACTTGTGCCTGAAGCTGGGCATGGTGGCACATGCCTAGAATCCCAGCACTTAGGAGGCTGGGACAGGAGGATCGCAGGTTTGTGGCTAGCCTTAGCAATTTATAGAGGCCCTCAGCAACTCAGCGAGACACTGTTTCAAGATAAAAAAAAAAAGTTCTGGGGGTGTAACTCGGAGGTAGAATCCCCCTTGGTTCAATCCTCAGTATGAGAAAAAAAAAGTGTGTGTCTGACTTCTCTGAATTTCTCCTGATACATATCTTTTTCCTGATGCTCTTTTTCTATGTACATTGTGTGGGGTGGGGGTGGTGTGGGGGAGCACTAGGGACTGAACTCAGGGGTGTTCTACCACTGAGCTATACCCACAGCCTTTTTTATTTTTTATTTTACATTTTGAAACAGAGTCTTGCTAAATTGCCTAGGCTGGTCTTGAACTTACAATCCTCCTGTTTCAGATGTCCAAGTACTGGGATTACAGGTATGTAACACCATTCCTGGCTATCTATATACTTTTGTTCTAATAAACTTTAGCCATAAGTATAACCTGAAATTAAGTCTCATGAGTCCTTTTAGTGGCTCAGCAAACTAAAGGGCAACTTCAGGACCTGGGAGACATAAAGGGACTAGTATAATGCCTGACACATTTAATACATACTAGCTACTGGCATTTAATTTATATTCATTAGATGTTATATGAGGCAAACTGCAACCTACTAGACTAGAGTACAGGCTGGAAATGCAGGACTTTGCCTGCTTTTCTCAACTATACCCTTGGAAGAAGCAAAAATTATGTTTCATCGATGGGGAAGTTAGATGATATAACTCCAAGATTTTCCCCTGGTGTCTCAGCCCAGCTCATTCAGAGTGGGGAGGTATCATGTAGGACAAGTGGATAAGAATGCACACTATGGCAAACTGATCATTTTGAAGGGTACTAAAAAGAATGAGAAGCCTTGTTGATAGTAGCTAAGTTTAGAACACTTAGATGAATGTGGAGCTCCAAGTGTGGATGCCTAACATGTGTGAGGCCCCTAGGTTGGATCCCCAGCAGTGTGAAAATAGACAAACAAACATCATTGGATTGGGAACTAATTTGAGAGCTAATCCAAGTGAAAGAGTACTCCACAGTACCTATCATTCAATTCCTTTCTAGGTTTGGGTGTGCATGTGTATTTGTGTTTCCCATTCAAGTGACTACATCAAATAAGATGATTCAAAAAGTCTTGTACCTCTAAAATGCAATGATGATCTGGGGATGTAGCGTAGTGGTAGAGTACTTGCCTAGCATGTGCAAGGCCCTTGGTTTAATCCCCAGTACTGCGACTCAATCAATCAATCAAACACAATGACAAATACAATGGTAATTTGTCGTCGTGCATTTAATTGCTGTTTTTAAAATAAATTGCTTCCAGATGGATAGGTCTAGTGGTGACATCGATCACAACTGGATTTTCATAGTTGGTATAAATTTCTTCCTTCACAGTTGTATTTTTATTGAGCCCTTAATTATTTGAGGCCTCATTAGGGATAAAATCATTGTACCTTATATTACAAATAATGATTATCTCCCTATCACTGTCATCATTACTGTCATATGTCATTATATCACTGTCACGCATATTATTGTAATATACATTGTCCTTGGAATCAATCATATAAAAGGACTTGGAAAATGACTTCATTTTACTTGAGCTAGGAAGGTTTATAGCATTTTTCTTCTTTGCCTCAGAAACATTATTGCCAAAAGTCTCAGAAGAATTTTGGCACACAAGGCATCTTTCATTGTAACATTGGCAAGTCGTGGCTAATGGAGGCTTGGATAACATGACTGCCTTGCCTATACTCACTGATCTTTTTAGATGACAATGCCTGGGTGTCTTGGCTGATTTTTTTACACTGTATGACTTGGAAGGCAAATTTTGGTTTTGCAGACGTGTCTGACGATGTGGCTTGGCTGATCTGTTCGGAGACTGTAGCCTAGCTGACCAAGGTGGGCTGGGTGACTTTTCTGGATAGGATGAACTGACTTGACTGAGTGACTTATGGACATGGGTTAGCTTATATGGCTTTTCTATACTGTGTGACCGATATGATTTTTCCCGGTGAGATGACCTAAGAAACCTTTTGGGCCTTGATGACTTGGATAACTTTTTTGAACGTGATTGGCTGAATAACTTGCCTGCACTGGATGGTATGGAGGACTTTTCTGGACTTGATGGCCTGATTGATCTTTTTTCACTGTTTGGTATCGAGGATTTTTCTGGAATCAAGGGCCTGATTAACTTTTCTGCACTAGATGGTATGGATGACCTTTCTGCACTTGAGGGCCTGGCGAACTTTTCTGCGCTTGATGGTATGGATGACTTTTCTGGACTCGAGGGCCCAGATAACTTGTCTGTGCTGGATAGCATGGATTGTTTTTCTAGGCTGCACAAATTGGTTGTCTTGGATTCAGTGAGTGATATTTTGGATGGCCAAGATGGCTTGGCTGCTATACCTTCTTTCGTGACCCTAAAAAGTAGAAATTTTGGAGTGGAACAATTATAAACAAATAAACAAACAAAAAAACCTCTATTACTATCATCAGAAATAGTAGTCTGTCAGCTTAGACTTTTGATATTTTCTTTTGCTTTAGTAGGAAAACTAAACATGGTAAGAATTGGAGTGTGGTGAAAGCTATAACAGGCTACACATAGGAATTCATGTTGAATGCTTTTCCTTACCAGTATTTTATTTTATTTATTTATTTATTTTTTTGTGGTACTAGAGATGGAACCTAGGGGAATTCTACCTCTGAGCTACACCCCCAGCCTGGTTTTATTCTTTTATTTTGAAACAGAGTATCACTAAGTTGCAGAGGACCTCACTAAGTTGCTGAGGCTGGCTGCGAACTTGCCATCCTCTTGTCTCAACCTCCCAAGTACTGAGATTACAAGCATGTGCCACCATATGTGGCTCTTAACAGTATTTTATGTTTTAACTGCATTATACAACCTTATAGCCTATATATGGAATGATAGAACATTATTTGAAATCTACTATTAAGAGAGAAAGAAAATGACAAATTCTCTAGCTTGAGAAATTAAACTTTTTATTAAAAATGTCACAAACTAATAACATATTAGAAGAAAAAATCTCCTTATATCAAAGCCAGTGTTTTTCTTCATATTTATAATACCAAATTATATATCTGTGCATACTTACATGCATAGTATCCTCTAAAACTAAAGGAATAGAGTGCCAGGACCACATTTTAGTCACCCCATCTTTGAACTGGGAAACTCTGAGGCAACTAGTATATCTGGGTCAGCCTAATTCTGCTATATGAAAGACAGAGACTGAGGGCATGAAAGTAACAATAGTGAATAATTTTTATGCTATTAAATCTTAAAATGATAGATTATCCAAAATGTTTTGTTGCATTTAAAAAACAGAGACCTAATTCCCTGTCTTTCCTCCTCTTCCTTCACCCACCCTGAATTTTATTCAGATACTCATGCTTTCTTTACCTTAACTGAATCTATAATAAATATAATAGCCTGGGGTTCAGCTGAATCCTGAATAGGAGTCAACAGCTTTGGCTAAAGTTGATAATGTACTTGAAAATATTTAAGAACTGATACAATTTGAGTGAAAGTATACATCCACAAAAGTTTGGTAGCTCTTCAGAAGTCCAAAGTTAACATTAAGTAACCTGAACCATAATGAAACCTCCACTGCATGTACACTGTACACTTTAAATTAATGCACACTTTGCATTAATTAATGCACACTTTGCATTAATTTAAAGAAGTAAAACTAGGCTAGAGTGTAGCTCAGTGGTAGAGTGCTTGCTAGCATACATGAAACCTTGGGTTCGAGCCCCAGCACCACACAATAAATAAATAAATAAATAAATAAATAAATAAATAAATAAATAAATAAAATTGAAAAACTTACGTTCCTGCTTTGGGGGCATCATCACTCATGCAATTATAATGGAGAAAGCAAAAACAGGTGAAGACAAAGGCTATGATCATGATACCAATTATGATAATGAGTAGACGCCTCCTAAAACTATCCATTTTTGTCTCCATTGTTTCAAGGTGCTTAGCTCCTGCAAAGAGATATAAGAGAATGTGTTAGGTAACCAAGTTTCCTTCCACTTTGATAGTGGTTTGCCATTGAGGGACAAAATCAAATATCCTCATCAGTGGTTATTTTTAAACCTGATAAAGGTTCCACTGTAATTTTCTTTCCTTCACCACATCCCCATCTACAGTCTAGAAGTCAAATCTCAGAGGCAAGTCTAGCTAATCATTGCAATTACCTGGGTTATCCCTGTATCATGTCTTGTTCACCATTGTACTTAGGTTTTTGAGTATGTATATATTATACATGTGTGAGTACACTTGAGTGTTAATGTGTTTGGTAGGGAAGGGGATAAGGGGATACAAAAAGAAAAAAATACTTGTCAAACACTCATTATTTAGTGCTCGCTTCGGCAGCACATATACTGAAATCCCATTATTTAGTTGGGTGTGGTGGTGCATGCCTGTAATTCCCAGTACCTGGGAGGCTGAGACAGGAGGATTGCAGGTTTGTGACCAGCCTCAGCAACTTACTAAGGCTCTCCACAATTTAGTGAGATCCTGTTTCAAAATTAAAAAATAAAATAAAATAGGGCTGAGGGTGTAGCTCAGAGGTAGAATGCATCTGGGTTCAATTCCGAGTATCACAAAAAACACAACAAAAAAACCATTATTTGATCAGGTATGATGGTGTTTGCCTGTTAGTCCCAGGAACTCATGAGGTTGAGGCAGGACGATCAGTTGAGCCTAGGAACTTGAGACCAGCCTGGGCAACATAGCAAGACCTCATTTCAAAACATAAAACAAAACAAAAGCCTACTATTTGTTAAGTCCTATGCCAGATTCACTCACATAGTATTATCTAGTTTGGTTGGGGGATTGGGTGAGAAAAAGGAATAATAGGGGATCATAAGTCTGTACTTTTTAGTATAGGCTTGCTTAAATCTCTCATACAGAAATAAAAATATCAACTATTGTGTTAGAAATTCTCAAAGACCTCTTAATAGTAACACCAAAATAAGAGTAGATTTCTAAAACACAGCAAGTTTTTCTGAGTACTTGAATGAAAAATATAATAGATCATAATTTACGAATTTTTTTGTAGTACTGGGGATTGAACCCAGGGGCATTCTAGCTCTGAGCTACAACCTCAGACCTATTTTTTATTCTTTATTTTGAAACAGGGTCTCACTAAGTTGCGGAGGGCCTCACTAAGTAGCTGAGGCTGGCTGCGAACCCATGATCTCCTGTCTCAGCCTCCCAAGTACTGGGATTACAAACGTGTGCCACCTGCCACCATGCCCTGCCCATAATTTATAAATTTTAAGGTTAGGCACATACCTGTAGTGGAAGACCCAGCACTTTGGTTTGTACTTAAAGAATTAATTGTCCAAATGGACAAAAGTAGGACATAAACAGAAAGATTCATGTCCAGGGCTTTGTTTAAATGTTTCTTCTGCTAAGAAATGTTCAGAACATTTCTGTTAAATGTTCCTTAGCAGAAGAAACCACTGTGTTTTATATGGTTCAGCCTGTTCTGAGGGTTTATGACATCACTACATCTTGCATCATATTCTGACAACATAATGTCACCATGGGGAAGCACCAGTTTCTGTACACATATTTTGTCAAATAACTTTTAGTCACTTATTTTACCTTCACATCAATTACTATATGAAAAACAAAACAAGAAAATTGAGGCATTCTTAATCACAGAAGGAATATTTAGAGAAGATAGAGTGAAATGGGACCAGTTTCAGAAATTACATAACTATCTCTCTCTCTCTCTCTCTCTTTTTTTTTTTTTCAGTACTGAGGATGGAACCCAGGGGCATTCTACCTCTGAGCTACACCCTCAGCCCTATTTTTTAGTCTTTATTTTGAAACAGGGTTTCACTAAGTCGCGGAGGACCTCACTAAGCAGCTGAGGCTGGCCTCTAACCTGGATCCTCCAGTCTCAGCCTGCCAAATGCTGGGATTACAAGCATGGGGACCACGCCTGGCTACTATTTCTCTTTAGTAAACAGTAAGGAGGCACATTGCAGCCTGCTGTGGACTGAATGTGTCTCCCTAAAATTCATATATTTAAGTGTAATTCCAATGTGATGGTATTAGGAGGAGGTAGAGTCTTTGAGAGATAGGAGGATCATCAGCGTGGAGCCCTCATGCTTGAGATTAGTACTCTTATAAGAAGAGGCCAGAAAGCTAGCTCCTCCCTTTCACAACACAGGGATCTAAGGGTAAGTCAGCAGTCTATTCAGAAGAGAACTTTCACCAGAACCCAACCATGTTCTTAAACTTTCAGCCTTGAAAACTCTGAAAAATAAATGTTTATTGTCTCTATGTAACCCAGTTTATTATCATTTGTTATAGCAGCAAGAAATAAGACAGAAATTATAACCAGGAAGTGAAGTGCCACTGTAACAAACACTTAAAAATATGGAAGAAAGCTGGTTATGGTGTAATCCCAGTACTTGGGAGGCTGAGACAGGAGGATCCAGGTTCGTGGCCAGCCTCAGCTACTTAGTGAGGCCCTCCACAACTCAGTGAAACCCTGTTTCAAAAATAAAGAATAAAAAATAGGTCTGGGGGTACAGCTGGAGGTAGAATGCCCCTGGGTTCAATCCCCAGTACTGAAAAATAAAAAAACAAAAAAACACACACAAAAAAAACATGGAAGCAGCTTTAGAACTGGGTCATGGGTAAATGTTGGAAGAGTTCTGAAGAAGCTGAAGTTGTTACTAATAGACTTAGGTCTGTCTCTTTGTCTCTCCGCTTAAAAGCAGATATAAAACAACTCTGTGCTCTGTGTCATTCCATATATAGGTTATAAGGTTATCTAATGTGGTTGAAACTCCAATTTCTTTCCTTTTTTTTTTTTTTGGTATTGGGGATTGAACCCAGGGGCAGTCTACCTCTGAGCTGCACCCCCATCCCTAGTTTTTATTTTGAAACAAGGTCTCACTAAGTTTCTGAATGTCTTGCTAAATTGCTGAAACTGGCCTCAAACCTGCAATTCTGCTGTCTCACCCTCTCAAGTACTGAGATTACAGGTGTAATAGGAAGATTATTACTATTACTATTTTTTCTGTACTGGGGATTGAACCCAGGTGCATTCTACCTCTGGTCTATACCCCCAGGTCTATTTTTTTATTCTCTATTTTTAAACAGGGTCTCACTAAGTTGTGAAGGGCATCACTAAGTAGATGAGGCTGGCTGTGAACCTGCAATCCTCCTGTCTCAGTCTCCCAAGTACTGGAATTACAAGTGTGCACCACCACACCTGGATAGGAAGATCATTATCTTTTTATTTTGAAACAGGGTCTTGCTAAGTAGCTAAGGGTCTTGCAAAGTTGTTGAGGCTGGCCCCAGACCTGCAATTCTCCTGTCTCAGCCTCCCAATTACTGGGATTACAGATGTGCACTGTCATGCTCAGCTGATGAATTTATCTATTTTTTATTTTTTTGGTACTAGGGATTACTGGGGATTAAATCCAGGGGATTATAGTTTCGAGGCCAGCCTCAGCAATTTAGTGAGGCCCTCAGCAATTTAGTGAGATCCTGTTTTAAAAATAAAAAGTAAAAACGGCTGGTAGTGTCGCTTGGAGGTAGAATGCCCCTGGGTTCAATCCCTAGCACCAAGAAATTATTTATTTATTTATTTATTTTTATTTTTTGTGGTACTGGGGATGGAACCCAGGGGCTTCTACCACTGAGCTATATCCCTAGCCTGATTTTATCTTTTTGTTTTGAAACAGAGTCTCACCTAGGTGCTGAGGCTAGCTACAAACCTGTGATCCTCCTATCTCAGCATCCCAAGTACTGGGATTATAAGCATGTGCCACCGTGCCTGGCAGAAATGATTTAAAAATAAAAATAAGTGATCTAAGCCAGGTGTGGTGGAACATGCCTCTTATCCTAGTACTTGGAAAATTGAGAGAGGAGAATACTGCAGTTTTGTGGCCTCAGCAAGTTAGTGAGACCCTCAACAACTTAGTGAGACCCTGTTTCAAAAAAATGGGGGATCCGGGCATAGTGGCAAATGCTGGTAAGCCCATTACTTGGGAAGCTGAAGTAGGAGGGTCACAAGTTTGTGACCAGCCACTTAGTGAGACACTATTTCAAAATAATAATAATAAAAAATAGGGCTGGGTATAGCAGTGGTAGAGTGCCTCTGGGTTCCATCACCAGTACTGCAGAAAAAAAAAGGAAGACTGGGGGTTTAGTTAGGAGTAAAGTACCCTTGGATTCAGTACCCAGTACCAAAAATAAATGGATGAATGAATAAATAAATGAAGAGCCCTAGTGGTAGATACAATAACTACTATAAACTGAAATAATAACCATGAATTAGATTTTGAGATAACTGCAAAAACCAAAATATATGAAAATATATATGATTTCTATTAATGACCAAGTCATGGACATTGGTCATACTGTTTTTTTTGGTCTATATTCATAATTGGAAGAAGTAATAAATTTTCATTAAAAATTTAGTAAAAATAAAAAAAATGTTTTTATTCATTTTTTAAAATTTGGTGCATTGTACTCACATATCTTTGTTAGGTACAAGCTAGTATAGGTAAAGGCATCCATGCACACATTTCTCATTTAACCCTTCCCCAATTCCAGCCCCACTCCCTCCTCCTCTCTCCTTCTCAAGGTCAGTTTACTGATTGACTTTGATGTGTTCATGAAAGTATATCATGCTCATTAGGGTGCCCCCCTCCCCCCATCACCTTCCATTAAGTCAAATTCTTTGTTCACCTAAGGATTCTCCTTCTTCATCCGGAGTCCCTCTTATGTCCATTTTCTACCTAACTTCCACATATTAGGGAGAGCATTCGATTTTTAACATTTTTGTGACTGACTGATCTCACTTAATGCTTTCCAGTTGCATCCATTTCCCTGCAAATAACATGATTTTGTTCTTCTTTATGGCTGAGTAAAATTCCATTGTGTACAAATCCCATAGTTTTGTAATCTATTCATCTGTTGATGGACATCTTGGCTGGTTCCATAGTTTGGCAATTGTAAACTGTGCAGCTATAAACATAGATACGCATGTGCTGGTCTAATAGTTTGGTTTCCTTTCTTTTGGGTAGATACCCAGAAGTGGTATTGCTGGATCATATGGTAGGTTCATTCCCATTTGTCTGAGGATCCTCCATACTGTTTTCCAAAGTGGTTGCACTAATTTGCAACCCCACTAACAATGTATTAGGGTTCCCACTTCTCCACAGCCTCGCCAGGATTTGTTGTTGTTCGTATTCTTGATGATTGCCATTCTGATTGGAGTTAGGTGAAATCTCAGGGTAGTTTTAATTTGCATCTCTCTGGTTGCTAATGATGTTGAACATTTCCTGATACATTTATTGGCCATTTGTATTTCTTCTTTTGTGAAGTGTCTATTTAGATCCTATTCCCATTTTTTGATTGGGTTATTTGTTTTCTTAGCTGTGAGCTTCATGAGTTCTCTGTATATTCTAGATATTAGTCCTCTATCAGAAGAGGAGCTGGCAAAAATTTTCTCCCACTCTGTGGGCTCTCTGTTGAGGTTCTTGATAGTTTCCTTTGCTGCACAGAAGCTCTTCAGTTTAATGCAACCCCATGTATTGATCTTCCTTGGAGTTGCTTGTGCTTTTGGGGTATTGTTGAGAAAGTTTTTACCTGTGCCTATGTGTTGAAGAGGGCCTATCCCCTCTTCAAGTAGCTCCAAGGTCTCTGGCCTGACTTCCAGGTCTTTGATTCACCTGGAATTGACTCTTGTGCAGGGTGAGACAGTGGGGTTTATTTCCATTTTCCTGCATATGGTTAACCAGTTTTGCCAACACCATTTGATAAAGAGACTAACTTTTTTCCAGTGTATGTTTTTTGCTCCTTTGTCAAAAATCAGTTGACTGTAAGCACGTGGGTCTGTTTCTGAATCTTCTATTCTGCTCCATTGGTCTGTGTGTCTGGGTTTTTTTTTTTTTTTTTTTTTTTTTTTTTTTTTTTTTTTTTTTTTTTTTTTTTTTTTTTTTTTTTTTTTTTTGTGGTACTGGGATTTGAACTCAGGGGCATTCTAACTCTGAGCTACACCCCCAGCCCTATTTTTTATTCTTTATTTTGAAACCGAGTCTCACTAAGTTGCGGAGTGCCTCGCTAGGTAGCTCAGGCTGGCCACGAATCTGGATCCTCCGGTCTCAGCTTCCCGAATGCTGGGATTACAAGTGTGCGCCACCACGCCCGGCTTTGTGTGTCTGTTTTTGTGCCAATACCATGCTGTTTTTATTACTGTGGCTTTGTAGTAAAGTTTGAAGTCAGGTATTGTAATACCTTCTGCATGGTTCTTGTTACTAAGAACTACTTTTGCTATCCTGGGCTTTTTGTTGTTCCAAATGCATTTAAGGACTGATTTTTCTGTCTGTGAGGAGTGACCTTGGTAATTTCATGGGTATTGCATTGAATTTGTAGATTACTTTTGGGAGGATGGCCATTTTGATGATATTTATTCTGGCTATCCAAGAGCATGGTAGATCTTTCCATCTTCTAAGGTCTTCATCGATTTCTTTTTTCAGCTTTTTGTAGTTTTCCTTATAGAAGTTTTTACCTCTTTGGTTAGGTTTATCCCTAAGTATTTTATTTTTGGGGGTGCTCTTGTGAGTGGAATTGTTTTCTGGATTTCTTTTTCAGTGGTTTTATGGTAGGCATACAGGAAAGCTTCTGATTTTTTTTTAATTTTTATTTTTCAGCACGGGTTTTTTATACATTTCTTGAGTACAACAGGGTTACATAGACATTTATGACATATCAATCATTGTCAGTCACAAATAGCATCACTTCTTCGTTTTACACGTATAGCCCACATTCTTAACATAGCCTGATAAAGCAAACTTTCTAGAGTCATAAAACCATATTCCCTTAGGGTCATATATTTACTTTCTAAGAAGTAGGAGGGTCTTTCATCTATGCATCCTAGGAGCAATCTCTAGACTCGAGACATCAATGTAGCCATAGCAGAAGAGTCAGTATAATTATTCATATATACAGATAGCAACTGCCAGGGTGGAAAGGGCCCAGCTGGGCTCCCACAATCCCCCATTTTTATTTTAAAATGCACGAAGGAGTGTGCCTGTCTTAGGTCGTTTCCTAACAGGTGCTTAATCTTACCCATCGTGGGGTCTCGATGAGTCATTCAACGAGCACTGTCTTAGGTTGATATTGCCCTGAGAAAATCGAACCCATCATTGACTACCAGGCCCTGTGAGAGGCAGTCCTTGCATTTTTATCCCATGTAAATCTGCTCATATACTAACATAGGCATTGATCACAAGGCATACAACAAGTGGTAGAATACATAAGCCTAGAATGACTATTGCTGTTGCTACGATAACTCCTCCCAGCAAGGAGGTAAACAAGGGCCAGATAGTGACCAAGGCTTCAAGCCGATCTACAAATGCATTAGCTGTTTCTGCCACATTAATAGAAATGGGCTCCTCATTACATAGATCAAAAATCTCCTGGTGTAACTTTAACACATCTTTTTTTTTCATCTTTCCCTTATTTGGTGCATTGTAATCACATATCTCCATTAGGTACAAGCTAGTATAGGTAAAGGCATCCATGCACACATTTCTCATTTAACCCTTCCCCAATTCCCGCCCCACTCCCTCTTCCTCCCTCCTTCTCAAGGTCAGTTTAGTGATTGACTTAGATGTGTTCATGAAGATACACCATGTTCATTAGGGTGTCCTCCCTCCCCCCATCACCTTCCGTTAAGTCAAATTCTTTGTTCAGTTAAAGATTCTCCTTCATCCGGAGTCCCTCTTATGTCCATTTTCTCCCTAGCTTCCACATATTAGGGAGAGCATTCGATTTTTAACTTTTTGTGACTGACTAATCTCACTTAACAGAATGTTTTCCAGTTGCATCCATTTCCCTGCAAATAACATGATTTTGTTCTTCTTTATTGCTGAGTAAAATTATATTGTGTACATATCCCATAGTTTTGTAATCTATTCATCTGTTGATGGAAATCTTGGCTGGTTCCATAGTTTGGCAATTGTAAACTGTGCAGCTATAAACATAGATGAACGTGCATTGGTGTGATAGTTTGGTTTCCGTTCTTTTGAGTAGAACCCAGAAGAGGTATTTCTGGATCATATGGTAGGATCATTCCCATTTGTCTTAGGATCCTCCATACTGTTTTCCAAAGTGGTTGCACTAATTTGCAATCCCACCAACAATATATTAGGATTCCCACTTCTCCACAGCCTTGCCAGCATTTGTTGTTGTTTGTGTTCTTGATGGTTGCCATTCTGATTGGAGTTAGGTGAAATCTCAAGGTAGTTTTGATTTGCATCTCTCTATTGCTAATGATGTTGAACATTTCCTCATACATTCATTGGCCATTTGTATTTCTTCTTTTGTGAAGTGTCTATTAAGGTCCTTTTCCCATTTTTTGATTGGGTTATTTGTTTTCTTAGCTGTGGGTTTCTGGGGTTCTCTGTATATCCTACATATTAGTCCTCTGTCAGAAGAGTAGCTATATCCAGACACTTTGTTGAATTTGTTGATCAGTTCTATAAGTTTTTTGCTGACTTTGTTGTGTCTTCTAGGTATAGTATCATGTCATCTGGAAAGAGGGATAGTTTTAGTTCTTCTTTCCCTATTTTTACCCCTTTGATTTCCTTCTCTTGCCTTATTGGTCTGGCTAGAATCTCAAGTACTATATTGAACAGAAGTAGTGATAATGAACATCCTTGTCTTGTTCCTGTTTTAGTGGGAACTCTTGCAGTTTTTCTCCATTTAGTATGATATTGGCTGTAGGCCTATTGTATATTGCCTCTATAATTTTGAGGTATGTTCCTTCTATTCCGATTCTCTGCAGTGCTTTTAGCATGAATGGGTGTTGGATCTTGTCAAATCCTTTTTCAGCATCAATTGAGATGATCATGTAATTTTTATCTTTGAGTTTGTTTATGTGGTGAATTACATGGATTGTTTTTTGTATGTTGAACCAGCCTTGCATCCCTGGGATGAACCCGACTTGGTCATGGTGTATAATTTTCTTGATGTGGTTTTGAATGGGCATTGCTAGCATTTTGTTTAGCAGTTTTGCATATAAGTTCATCAATGATATAGGCCTATAGTTTTCTTTTCTTGAGCTGCCTTTATTTGACTTTGGTATTAATGTGATGTTGGAGTCATAGAAAGTGTTTGGGAAGGCCCCATTTCTTTCTATTTCACAGAATAGTTTGAGGAGTATTGGGATTAGCTCTTTCATAAATGTTTTATAAAATTCACTTGGAAAACCATCTGGCCCTGGGCTTTTGTTTGATAGTAAACTTTTTATTGCCATTTCTATTTCTTTGATTTTATCGGTTGATTTAAATTTTCTATATCTTCTTGACTCAATTTAGGAAGGGTGTATGTATCTAAAAAATTGTCAGTTTCTTCCATATTTTCTATTTTGTTGGAGTATAGTTTTTCAAAATAGTTTCTGATGATCCTCTGTATTCTGCACTGTTAGTGGTAATATCACCTTTTTCATCTCTTATTTTGGTAATTTGGGTTGATTCTCTCTTTCTTTTGGTTAGGTTGGCCATTGGTTTATTTATCTTGCTTATTTTTTCAAGAAACCAGCTTTTAGTTTTGTTGATTTTCTGTATTGTTTTTTTTTATTCTCTATTTCATTAATTTCTGCTCTGATTTTCGTAATTTCCTGTCTTCTACTGGCTTTGGGGTTGGACTGTTCTTGTTTTTCAAGGGCTTTGAGCTGTGTCATTAGGTTATTTATTTGGTGAGTTTCCATTCTTTTTATATGGGCACTCAATGCTATAAATTTTCCTCTTAGTACTGCCTTTAAGGTGTCCCAGAGGTTTTGATATGTTGTGTCTCTGTTTTCATTGGTTTCTAGGAATTTTTTAATTTCCCCCCTTACTTCTTCTATGACCCATTCCTCGTTCAGCAATGTCGTGTTCAGTCTCCATGTGTTTACATGGTTACTCTGGGTCTTCTTAGAGTTGATTTCTAGTTTCACTCAATTCTGGTCTGAAAAGATGCAGGGAATTATGTTACATTTTTTGAATTTACCAGTGCTCTCTTTGTGGCGCAGAATGAGGTCTATTTTGGAGAAGGTTCCATGCACTGCTGAGAAAAATGTGAATTCAGCTGTAGTTGGGTGAAATATTCTGTATGTGTCTAAGAGGTCCATTTGGCTTATGGTATTATTTAGGTCTGAAGCATCTTTACTGACCTTTTTTTAGGAGATTAGTCTAGTGATATGAAAGGAATATTGAATATTAGTGTATTGGGAATGATGTGTGATTTTATATCATGCAGAGTTTGTTTTATGAAAGTGGGTGCACTATGTTTGGGGCATAGATATTGATAATTGTTATATCCTCTTGCTGGATTGTTCCTTTTTCTAGTAAAAAGTGACCTTCTTTGTCTCTTTTGATGAGCTTAGGCTTGAAATCTAATTTATCCGATATCATAGTTGCTACTCCTGTTTGTCTTCGAGTTCCATTGGCATGGATTACCTTACTCCTGCCCTTCACCCGTAGTTTGTGGGACTCTTTGCTTGTAAGGTGTGTTTCTTGCAGACAGCATATAGATGGATTCTGGGTTTTAGTCCATTTTGCAACTTATGCCTTTTTATTGGGGAGTTGAGACCATTTCTATTTAGTGTGTGTATTGAAAGATGATTTTTAATTCCTAACATTTTGAGTTTTGACTCTGTTTCCGGTAGTGTTTGTTCTTCTTTTCTTAGTTGTTTGCTTCCTGGAAATTATGGTTTCTCTGGTTCTGATGTTTACTTGTTAGTTCTTCTTTGTAGTTAATCTCTTTGAGTATTTTCTCTAGTGCTGGTTTGGAAGACATAAATGCTTTCAGTTTCTGTTTGTCATGGAAGGTTTTTAAATCCCTGTCAATTTTGAGAGAGAGTTTTGCTGGGAAGCAAAATCTTGGCTGCAAGTTATTTTTCTTCAAAGTTTGGAATATGTTACTCCAGCCCCTCCTGGCTTTCATGACTTGATTCGGGAGGTCTGGAGTGATTCTAGTTGGTTTGCCTGTAAATGTCAGTTGGCCTTTAACTTTTTTTGCCTTTAGAATTCTTTCCTTAGCTTCTACATTAGTCATCTTGATTATTATGTGGCGTGGTGAACCTCTTCTTTGGTCTTGTCTAGAGGGGGTTCTATATGTTTCCTGTACCTGTGTGTCAACCACTCTTTCTATGTTTGGAGAATTCTCTGATGTAACTTCTTTGAAAAGGTTGTTTATTAGTTCATTAGTTTCAACTTCTAATCCCTCTTCTATGCCTATTATTCTTAGGTTAGCTCTTTTAAAATTGGTCCAGATCTCATCGGTGTCTGATTCATACTGTCGACTTTTTTTTTCTAGATTATGTATAATGGATTCATTTTTGGAATGGTCATCTTCTAGGAGTGATATTCTGTTTTCCATGTGGTCTAATCTATTGTTTATAGTTTGTATTGATGCCTTCACTTCTATTATTGCATCTCTCACATCCTTCACTTCTCTCAAGGCTTCTCCATGATTTCTGCTCAGGGTGTCAGATTCTTTGTTTATTTGTTCTTTTATTTCTTTCCAGCTCTTTCTGCATTCTTTCTGGAAGTTTTGTATCATTTCTATTATTAAAGATCTGAATTGTCCTTCTGGTAAGCTCTGCCATTCCATGTCGTTGAGTTCTGTTATTGTGGGGTTGTGTTGACTCATTGTTTCTCTGGTATTTTTCCTTCCCATGGTTTCCCTGTTCTTTATTTATTTATGTATTTATTTATTTTTGTTTTTGTGGTACTGGGATTTGAACCCAGAGGCATTCTACCTGTGAACCTCTGAACTACAATTCCAGTTCTATTTTTTTTTTTGCGGTACAGGGGATCGAAATCAGAGGCATTCTAACTCTGAGCTATACCCCCAGCCCTATTTTTTATTCTTTATTTTGAAACAGGGTCTCACTAAGTTGCGGAGTGCCTCACTAGGTAGCTGAGGCTGGCCGTGAACCCAGATCCCCCGGACTCAGCCTCCCAAATGCTGGGATTACAAGCGTGCGCCACCACGCCCGGCTTTGTTCTTAAATTTATAACTTTGCTGCTCTTGCACGGTTTCTCTGAATTTATAGGTTTCTTATTTTTATTTTCTCTCTGTGAATGGTATCTTGTACTTAGTTGCAATTACTCTGGTACTTCTTCTGCCCACTCTATTGGTGTCTTTGGTGTATTTTAGGTGTTGACTTCTAGGGTCTAGCAATAGCTAACAAAGCAACCAATCTTTTCTGCTGTTTTGCTTTTCTTTACTTACATTAAGAAGCTGCTCCTGTGGCAGTTTTGATTCAAGCTGTGCACTGCAGTTATCTCTGTTCCAGCTCTGTAGGGAGAGGTGTGCTGGAATGGCCCCTCATGGGCTTAAGCTGGTCATACTGTTGTGGGATAAAATGGTCCCACTCTTGGGTTCTTGGCCTCCATGATAAAAAGAATTTTAACACGTGCCAGTCAGGAACAAAAGGCAGGTATTTATTCAGGAAAATAAGGGTACAGGTAAACGGCTTCCAGGGCATGCGCAAGAGAGAGAGTCTTTGCCTCTTTTGGTCCTTATATACCAAGAGGAGGTTGGCATAGAAGAAGTCCAGACCTCCTCCTCACAGGTATAGGTGGGCATTCCAAGAAGGGTGGGCACAAAAAAAGTTGGATCCTCCTCCTCCTCAGGTTTCAAGATGGATCTGACCTTGGCCCTGAATCTCAGGTGTTTTTGGCCTTGAGTCTCAGGTGGGGGCAGGGATTCAGGGGATTAGGGTGTGGGACCTTCTAAGAACTTCCAAGGGGTGGAGTTAAGTTTATGAACTCTCCAGATTTTAAAACTATATTTTCCCTTTCCTTCCCAATGTCTCCTTTCTGCCTAAATTTTATTCTGTTCTACTCTACCTCATCATCCCCCCCCCCGAGACTTTTGGTCCCTTAATCTTAAGGGGTTGCAGAAGGATGAAGGTCCAACTTCTGTAATTTCTTCAAAGCTGACAAGGGGGCATTGACCCTGCCTATCCAGGGACCAAAAGTCTCCCCCTGACTGATCTAAAGGAGACGTGGGGAGGTCAGGTCTTTTTGTTGGCTGCTGAACCATCATCCTCTGATGTTCTAGAATAGAAGGCATAAACATGTAAGATATTAGTCTTAGGCAACAGCAAGCTAAGCAGCAGAAATGTGTACTGATGCAAGGTATACCAGCCAAGAAAGGAAAGATTTCTCCCATCCCATCCAGATATTAACCAATCACTTTCTGGGAAGGGGAACATCCACCAAGGTAATGTGGACGGACTGGAAGTGGGTGCTGGCCCACAAATCCAATAGGTACTTTTTTCAGCATCTGTGCCATATTGTTGCAACCAATCCAGGAAAAAGTTTGCTTTTACCTGGGAGAACGATGTAAAGATTAAGAGACAAATAAGTTTAGTCAGGATAGGCATAATGAAGTTTCAAGGGAAAGCACAAAAATAAAAACTTATCCTGAGCCGGGCGTGGTGGCGCACGCTTGTAATCCCAGCATTTCGGGAGGCTGAGACCGGAGGATCCAGGTTCGCGGCCAGCCTCAGCTACCTAGTGAGGCACTCCGCAACTTAGTGAGACTCGGTTTCAAAATAAAGACTAAAAAATAGGGTTGGGGGTGTAGCTCAGAGGTAGAATGCCCCTGAGTTCAATCCCCAGTACCTCAAAAAAAAAAAAACAACAACTTATCCTGATCCAGTCTTCTTGAATAGTACTTTCTAAGTCTTCTAGAGGCTCACAGGAATAGTGTTCACATGTCTCTTTAGCATCTGGAAGCTTATTGCCAATTTTAGGGCCTTGGTCCTGCGAAGCCTCAAGAGGGACAGGTTTAATTCTAGACATATGAATCCAGGAATTGTGGCCCTGTAGCTTAACAGCTGCAGGAGTGTTAAGAAGAATCTAGAAGGGACCCTTCCATTTTGGGAGAAGCTGATCTGTGGGTGAGTCCTTTTTCCACGTTTTGAATAAGACGTAATCACCTGGTTGCCAGGTAGGTCGAATTATCAGGAGTTGGAAGAATCTTATTTCCATATTCCAATAAAGCATTTTGTACTTGCCCTAAATTAATTATATATTTAATCATCTCTTGTGTCTTAGGGTCAGTAACAGGATCTGAGGTTAGAAAGGGTCTCCCATAAGGCATTTCATAAGGACTCAGTTGGAGAGAGGTTTTAGGAGCGATTCTAATTCTTAATAGCGCGATGGGCAGGAAGCGTAACCAGGGCTCTGAGGTCTCTTGACATAGCTTTCCCAAGGTGGTCTTAATCTGTAAGTTAGCCCTTTCTACTTTTCCTGATGACTGAGGATGCCAGGAACTATGGATATAGTAAGTTATGCCCAGAGCTCATGAAACCTTCTGTGTTATCTTTAAGATAAAGAAAGGCCCACTGTCACTTTGGAGTTACCTGGGAGTCCAAATCTAGGAGTAATTTCTTTTAATAATGCCTTAACAACTTTTTGGGCCTTTTCAGTCTGGGCAGGATATGCTTCTACCCACCCAGAAAACGTGTCAGCAAAAAACGAGAGAAAATTATATCCTTGGCATAGGAGCATCTGGGTGAAATCTATTTGCCAGCCTTCTCCAGGGAATGTGCCCCATCACTGTACTATGTTAAGCAACGGCGGTGACCTCATTCCCCCACCTGGGTTATTATGGGGGTAGAGGGGGCAAGACCTTGTGACTTCTTGAATGGTAGTCTTAAGACCCTTTCCTCCAAAGGCATGGGCAATCAAAGTGGCCAGTGCCCTTTTTTCCAAATGGCATGAGTCATGGAATCCTTTAATAATTTGCCATTAATCAGCCTGGGGTAATAAGACTTTATGATCTTTCTCTCTAGTCCACCAGCCATTTTCAGCTATTTTATATCCATGCTGACTTTCCCATTCTTTTTTAGTTTCAGTATAAGATGGGTTTACACTTAAGTCTGGGGCAAGAGGAATTAAAGCCATCTCTGAAATGCTCTGCAGTGCTTCTTGTTTAGCATTTTTATCTGCTAATGTATTTCCCTGTGTTGTGGAGGAACCATCTCTCTGGTGTCCTCTGGTATGTATTACAGATACCTGGGCAGGTAACCACACTGTTTCTAGAAAGGAGAGGATTTCAAGAACATGCTTAATGGGGGAATTCTTCCCTGTTAAAAGTCCTTTTTCTTTCCAGATGGCAGCATGTGCATGAAAACAAACAAACAAACAAACAAAAAAACTAAGAACACATACTTAGAATCTGCATATACACTCATTTGTGTGTCTTTTCCCAGTTGTAAAACTCGTGTGAGGGCAATTATTTCAGCCTTTTGTGCTGAGGTGTTCGGAAGTGGCTTTGCCTCTATTACCTCCTGAAGGCTTACTATGGCATAGCCTGATTTTCGAATTCCCTCACTCATGAAGCTGCTCCCATCAGTAATGCATTCTATATTAGGGTTAGTTAGAGGCTGATCACCAAGATCAAGCCTACCAGTATACACCTGTTTTGGTCATATGTTCCTACTGGGTGTTCAAGGCCCAGTAGTTAGCCCAATACTGGGCAATCATGAATTATAAATTTTGCTGATAAGGTCAGTTAAGGCTCCTCTGGGTTACTCCTGTGTGAGGCTTTGCCTGTCATCTGCGAGGATGGGTCATGGTTTGCTGACCATTCACTTCCCTTGAAGCATAGGGGACATTTCCTGTCCAATGACCCTCCTTTTTGCAGAGATCATGCTGGAGGCTCCTAGGCTCTGGGGCCTTCTTGATCTCCCTGTTTCAGGAGGTCAGATGACTCACTGGAGTTGCAGAGCCTTAGTCAAGGTCTTCCTCTGGGTCCTATTTTAGCTTGGAGGGCTAGAGCCAAAATATTTGCTATCCTTTTAGCTCTTTAACTTCCTGATTGTTCTCCAAGACTCAGTGGTTGAGCACCCAGATGATCAGTTTCACCAGTCCTTCTTAATGATTAGGGGTCAATACTATAGCCTATTTTTCAGATAATGGCTATCAAAACACTGCTTAGATTATTTTGTCAAAAATATACCTGT
>PVLC010018089.1:0-21902 GCA_004027655.1 Graphiurus murinus
GTGGTGGCGCACGCTTGTAATCCCAGCATTCGGGAGGCTGAGACCGGAGGATCCGGGTTCGAGGCCAGCCTCAGCTACCTAGTGAGGCACTCTGCAACTTAGTGAGACCCGGTTTCAAAATAAAGAATAAAAAATAGGGCTGGGGGTGTAGCTCGGAGGTAGAACGCCCCTGAGTTCAACCCCCAGTACCGCAAAAAAACAAACAAACAAACAAACAAAGGAAAATGGCTTAATTTTAGTATGTCGGCAGAATACAGTTTCCAAGGAACCACTATAAAGAATTAAAACAGAGTGTAAAGCCAGGCGTAGTGGTGCATGCCTGTCATTCCAGTACTTGGGAGGCTGAGACAGGAGGATCACAGGTTCGAGGCCAGCCTCAGCAACATAGTGAGGCCCTCTGCAACTTGGTGAGATCCTGTTTCAAAAATAAAGAATGAAATGGGGTTGGGGGTGTAGCTCAGAGGTAGACTGCCCTTGGGTTCCATCCCCAGTACCACATAACACACACACACACCAGAGTGTAGAACTTTCTATCCTATAAGCCACGGAGAAATGGAATAAAAAATATAACCAGTCTAAAAGAAGGCATGAAAAGAGAAGAAAAGAAATCTGGACAAACAGGCCATGCAAAGTGGATGACATAAGACAGTATATATGACTGAACAGACGGTGGTTTCATTACAGATAAACACACTAAATGCTCCACTTCAAGGGCAGAGTGCCAGGCTAAATTTCTGTGTGTGTTTAAAAGTTAACTCTGCATCATTTACAACAGACCATAAAAAACACAAGTCTACAGAAGGATAAAAGGATATACATATGAGACAAAATAGCCTTTGGGACAAATACACATTACTAAAGTAAAGCAGTCATTTCATAATTTTAAAAAGGTTCAACTCACCAGAAAAGTACATTTCTATGCATCTATTAAGAGGGCAATAAACTATATAAAGCAAAAATAGGCAGGCTTACAAAGCACACAAATCCACAGTTACAATAGGGTATTTTAACATGCTTCTCAGGAAATGATAGAAAACAGATAAAGATTTTCAGTAAGACCATAGAGGATTTGAAAAAATCAAATAACAAACTCCACCCTAATCACCGTGAATAGGGCACTCTACATTAACTCATGTAAATTAACAAAATGTTAGGCATAAAGCAAGTCTAAACACAGCTCAGTGGGATAACATTACCCAATTCACATTCTGAACAATGCAAACAGACTAGAAAACAAGAGTGACATAACTATACAAGTACAGAAATTAGGAAAGAACCAGACTTTTAAGTAACCATTGATCAATGAAGAAGTAATACTGTGAACCATGAAATACTTTGGACTAGACGTCAGTGAAAGGTCTACAAAGTAAAAGCTTGTGAGAAACAGCTAACGCTGCACTCAGAGGGACATTTGTAGTCCTAAAACGTTCATACACTTGAAGGCTTCTGAAAAGCAGTGAGCTGGCACAGTTCTATTTCTATGAAACTCCAGCAAGGCCAGCAGGACAGTGACAGAGGCCTAACAGGAATGTCAGTTGTCGTCAGGATGTCAGGGTGGGGAGGAGAATAGCTGCTGGGGGCCAGGAGGGGACTCTGGAGGGAGACAGAATGTTCTTCATCACCACCGCCTGCTTTATACATTTGTGCACGTTCTGCTTCTCTATCTGCGTGTGTCCAGCGCGTGACACCACCATGCAGTGTACTTATAATTTGTGCATGTTTTACACATGTTGTGCCCCAGAAGGCCATTAAAGGAGTGAAGATGTTTTCACCGTCAATGTGTACTGGCGTTCTCGCTACGCCTGACCGGTCTGGGGCCTCGGAGCAGCAGAAATGGATGCTCAGAGAATGCCATGGAGTCATCTGATGTTCGCATGGAGACATCTCTCCCGTTTACTGAACACCAGCACAGCCCAGGTGAACCATAAGGCGCTGAGAGTCACGACTTTGGAGTTCCCCTCCACACGCACATCACACATCGCGTGGGCCCCGAGGGGTGGGGTCTATGGCAGGTTCTCTGATAACTGAAGGACCATCTGGTCAGGATGAATACAGAGAGGCGGGACATGCACCCCTTGCTGGGGGAGCACTGGCAGGACGCACCTCCAACTTCAAAGTCCACACAGCTAAACCCCGAAGTGCAGGTAGGTCTCCAGGGTGGGGGACCCAGGCCAGACACACACCCCCTCCATAATATTCCAAAGTAGATTTCTGTGTTCAGAAAGCGTCCTCTCCCATTGAGTTCCAAAGAGCGCTTACCTTGATTGCTTTTTCTGTTAACTGTTTTGCGATTTTGTATCTGTCTAGTTTAGGGGAAGAAGCCAAGTCTTCGGAAATTCCTTGTTTTGATTCTGAAAAAGAGAAACAGATATCAGAGCAAAGGAAGGAGCACCCAGGCTCTGAGCTGGTGGTATCCCAGTGCTTGACACGCAGACTGGACTCATGGAGGTCCTAGCACTGCCTCACCCTCCCAGTGCCACGCTGGCCTTGCACACACCTGTGTCTGCCCATCCTCAGCACGTGCCCCTCACCAGTCCTTAGCCCTCACCACCTCCTCACCAGGACGCCGCCCCTGCCTCGCCCTGTCGGTCCCCTGCCTGCCTGCCCGAGCCACCCTGGTTTGAGGACCCTCGATCCTCTCTCTGTATCTTTCAAATGTGTGGCCAGAGAATGTGCATCTCTTCAGCCCTGCCTGGGCCGACGGCTCTAAGCCCTCGCCCCTCGACGCCGTCCCTGCCACCAGCTCCCCTCTTGGTGTTATGGTTTGGATGTAGACTGTCTCTCAAGTCTCCTGTGTTCATGGTGGGTTTGGGGCAGTGATCAGATTAGGAATCTCTGACCTCATCCATCAGATGGATTGCTCCACTGACAGCTGGGTGGACCACTGGGAGGGGACCCAGTTGGAGAGGACAGGTCACTGGGGTGCTTGCTTCTCTCCCTCACTCCCTCCTTCCTGGCGGCCGTGAGCTGAGCGGCTCTCTGCCACCCTTTCCACTGTGACGCTCTGCCTCGCACCAGGTCCCGGGCAATGGAGCTGACTCTGGGCTGAAGCTCTGAAGCCTGAGCCATGCGTTCCTGTCAGGCACTTTGTCACCGAGATGAAAAGCTGACGGACACAGCCAGAACTTCTCTGACCCCGACCACCAGGAACCCCACAAGCAAGCACCAAGTCCTACAGTGACCCTAGCCCTCCCCACTGCTGTCCCACTGGGTCCACTTCCCTCCCTCCAGACCCCACGTCTGCTGGGCTCCTCACAACGCGGGCGAGCTGAGTCCACACACATCCGGGCCACCTGTGCAGTTCACCCCGAGTCTGCCTGCCAGGGAGCAGGGGCACTCGGCTGACCAGTTTCCCCAAGCCATAAATGGCAGCTTTGCCATCCCTGCCCAACCCTGGGCATCCTGTCCAGCCTGAAGGGTTCCCAAAATGTACACATTCCACCAGACCATCCTGACCCCCGAAGCCTCTGAACCCACAGTCCCTGGGTGTCCGAGGTGCTCCAGGTAGACCAGCCTAGCCCTGCTCCTCCTGGGGCTCTCCCCACCCCAAATCCATGCCCACCAGCCAAGTGACTGAGTCTAAAGCCCAAAGCAATTCAACTGAGAAGCCAGTATCACCCTGATAACAAAACCAAATAGATAGGTCAAGGGAAAAAAAATCTACAGACTAATATCCCTCATGAACAAAGATCCCAAAGTCCTTAATAAACATTAGCAACTCAACGAAATTCATCACATAAATAGGACTAAGAACAAATATCACGTGGTCATCTCAATAGATGCAGAAAAATTCTTTGACAAAATTCAGCACTGTTCATTTTAAACACATTGAAGAAAGTGGGGGGGTATAAAGAATTTACGTCAATATCATAAAAGTTATCTATGACAAACTCAAAGCCAGCATCATAATGAATGGGGAAAAACTAAAACTTATTTCCTCTAAAATCAGAACAAGACAAGAGGTCCATGCTCACCAATACAGCACTTGAAATTTCAATACAGCACTTGAAATTTCATCCAGGGCAATTAAGAAAGAGAAATTAATAAAAGGTATACAAATAGGAAAAGAAGAATTCAAACTATTGCCATTTGCAGATTATATAATCCTATACTTTGAAGACCCAAAAAATTCCACTAAAAGACTTCTAGAACTAATAAACAAATTCAGCAAAAGTAGCAGGATACAAAATCAACATGTAAAATTCAATAGCTTTTATGTACACCAATAACGAATCCACTGAAAAAGAAATTAGAAAAATAATTCCATTCACAATAGCCTCAAAAACAAAACACAAACAACAACAACAAAACTCGGAATAAATCTAAGGAGGTGAAAGACTTCTACAAGAATCATCATGGAACCCTGGAGAAAGTAACTGAAGGAGGCGCTAGAGAATGCCAACCTGACTCCTGCCACCAAGGCAAGTGCAGGAACTTAAGAGGCACAAACATCATTCAAACAACAGCATGGCAGCAAATGAAGGTACCACTGCCAATTTCACTGACATAAATGAGGAGGAGGAGAGGTGCCGGGGTGGATGTGGAAATACATCACAAACGGTGTGCAAGTGTGTTTGTATCACTTTTTTTTTTTTTTCCGGTACTGGGAATTGAACTCAGGGGCATACTACCTCCGAGCTACACCCCAGCCCTATTTTTTATTCTTTATTTTGAGACTGAGTCTCACTAAGTTGCGGAGTGCCTCACTAGGTAGCTGAGGCTGGCCAGGAACCTGGATCCTCCAGTCTCAGCCTCCCGAATGCTGGGATTACAAGCTTGCGCCACCACGCCCGGCTTGTTTGTATCACTTTGAACCTCGCTATCATGTATAATTACAATGCACCAATAAAAGTAGAGAAATAACTTTTAAAAAGCACCACAGGGCACGGCAAGAAGCCCAAGTAGGATTCCCCACTCTGGCCTCCCTGGACGGTCCTGGGCGAGGCGCCTGGGGAGTGACCCTGGCCACCTGCCCGCTTATCTGGTTAAAGCTGAGGACCGCGGGGCCAGCCCATCTGATCGCTGCCTAGCCCTAGCAAGCGGACGCGGGACGCGCACGGTACAGACTACGTTCTTTAGGGTCTCCATCCCAGGAGTCGGAGGACAGCCTCTGGTCAGGCTCCATGACGGTCTCTGGGAGCTCGGCCTTCTGGTCGCCGGCCCCTGCGGAGAGAGGGGTGCAGTCTCCAGCAAAGAGGGGTTCTGCCTAGGAGCGGAGCGGAGGGGAGGCCTGGGTGGGAGGACCAGCCTAGTGCTGGGGAGGCTGGGGGTGGGAGGACCTGGCCAGGGAGCGGGGCGAGGCAGATATGGGGAGAGGGCATCTCTGGGATTGGGGGACAGGTCTAGGGCTGGGAAGGTGTGGGGAGGGGAGGACTGGCGGGGTGGGTGCAGATCAGAGGAGGTAGGTCTGCGGGAGGAGCCAGGTCAGGCAGTGAGGGCGGGGGAGGAGAAGAGGGGAGGACGGAGGGGAAAGCCTCGGGCAGGGCAGGGCAGGGCAGGGGTGGAACTGGGCCGGTGCAGGGGAGTCCTGGGCGGGGGAGGTTCGGGGTTCCGAAGGCTGGGGCCCGCGGGGTTCTGAGCTGCGGGGCGGGGGGGATCCTGTCCCGGGCCTCACCCGAGGCGGGCCCGGAGGCGCGCAGCGCGCCCCCGTCCCCCGCCGCGCGGCCCGGCGTCCTGCGGTTGCCCCTGGCGACGGGCCGGGGCGGCGCGGTGCGCGGCGCGGGCCCGGGGCTGGGGCGCGGGCGCGGGCGCGGGTGGCGGGGCTGGGGGCGCGCGGGGCGGCGGCCGGCCCGGGGCGTGGGGCTGCGCGGGCGCGCGGGCGGCGGCGCTCGGCGGGGGCTGCGGCGGCGGCGCGCGGAGTGCGCGGGGGACGCGGGCCCCGCGGGGCGGCCGTCGGCGGCGCTGGCGCTGGGCCGGCGCTCGGCTTCGAGTCCGGGGCTGCTTTCCGAGGCGGCGCGGGGGCGGGGGCCGGGGCGCGGGATCGCGCGGGCCATGCGTTCGGGGAGGGCCCGCGAGTGGCCGCGACCCCCGCCCGGGTCCCGCGCTTCGGCCCCGCGCGCGGCGCTCGGGGTCACACAGACCCGCCTGGCACTCAGCAGCCGCCAAGTCACAAAGACCGCGGGTCACACCCAGCCCCTCCCGGGTCACCAGCCTGGCCCCTGGCCGGCCTCCCCGCCCCACCCTGGCCCCCGGGGCCCTCGCCGCCCACAAGGCGCCCCTGGCCCGGCCAGAGCGGGGATAGGGCCCGGGGGCGTCCTTCCCCTCGGGCTGCGCACTGGCCATCATCGGGAGCAGGTGGTCCATGGCGCAGAGGAACTGGAGCGGCCTTGGAGCCCCCAGGGTCAGTCTGGAGTCCCTTCGTGTTGTCTGGGCTTTGGTCGCCCAGTCCTCCATCCTGCCCTGGATTCCTTTCTTCCGAGTCCCCCCACCCTGGCCCACCCACTCGCTGCCCGGCGTCCCCGGCCGATGTCCAAAACCTAGCCATCTTTGCTGGGAAGAAAGCACCTTTACTCTGAAGGTTCTGATCCTCTCGCTGACGGTTTTCTCCTGGGCTGTCAGTGTCTTCACTCAGCAACCCTCCGAGGGTCCCTGGAGACCCACCTCTAGGGGTTGCCTAAACCAAGTAATGCATAAAAAGGTATCTTCATGTCCTCCGCCCACCCTCCTGGGTTTTTTGTTTGGTTGGTTTGATGGTGGTTGTTTGGTATTAGAGATTGAACCCAGAGGCATTCTACCTTTTAGCTACACCCCCAGTCCTATTTTTTTGTTGTTGTTGTTGTTGTTTTTGTTTTTACTTTGAAACAGAGTTAGCAGGGCATGGTGCAGGTTGGAGGACAGCCTCAGCACGTAGTGTGACTCCCATCAACCTAGTGAGATCCTGTTTCAAAATAAAAATAAAATAGGGCTGGGGTGTAACTTGGAGATAGAATGCCTCTGGGCTCAATCCTCAGTACCACCAAAAAAAAAAAAAAAAAAAAAAAAAGAGAGAGAGAAAGAGGAAAGAAAGAAACAAAACAGGATCTCACTAAATTGCTGAGTCTGGCCTTGAACTTGTGATCCTCCTGTCTCAGCCTCCCAAGTACTGGGATTATAGGCAGGACCACCATGCCTCGCTAACACCCTCCTGTCTTACATCTCCATTTTTTCAGAACCTGGGCGAGCGATCCTCTGAGGCCCAGCATTAAATAGGCAGCTGGTCACAGTCGCATGTTAGCATTTATTGTTCAGGCGCATTAAACTATACCAAACAAAAGTGTAAATTGAAAGAGACAATTTTCAGAACCCCACTTGTCTGAGACCAAGGGGCAAGCCAGCACAACCCTGCAGCTGCATCATTCTGGCCCTGGAGGTTGACCTCTGGTCTCTGGGACACTGGCTGCGGGTCCAGCACTGTCCCTGTGGCTCCCGCTCACTCTCAGGAGCGGGGAGACCCCACCTGGCCTCCTCGCCCAGTGCTGCAGGAAGGCTCGGCCCAGCGGGCACACGAGGTCTGCAGGAGGGCAGGAGAGCGGGCTTCCTGTGGCGGTGCACCTTGGGGCTGTCGGGGCTGGGGCAGAGCCTCCTTGTTGGCACTGCCCACCTTCCACATGTCTTACCTGCATTCCTCTGTTTTGATTGGAAACAATGGCCCCACCTGTCTCGAATCCCGGCAGCCAGGCTCAGGGAGGTCAGAAGTGAGAAGCCTGGACGTCCTCACACCCCCTGGCCAGCCCACCCATCTGGACATCTCAAGTCCTGGCTCCACCAGGTCACAAAGGCATCTCTGCAATTACCACAGCCCAGCTCAGCGAAGAGCAGACACCAGTGTCTGCCGAGCTGGGCGGCTCATCTCGGCGACCCATCTCACATGGAGAAACAAAACCACCTTGGTGTGAGGTAAAGGATTCCTAGAAGAGCCTCATTCCCGCTCCACTCGGCACCCGTCTCTCGGGGGTTAGGGTGCGCCTGTCAGCTGGGAGGACCCTGGGTGGGGAGATGACACACAAACCAGCTCTTGGTCCCATGTTATTCTCACACCCGCTGTCCCTGCAGCCTGGAGGTTGGGCAGGGACAGGCTGAGTGGAGTGGGGACAGGTAAGTGCCTGCGACACCCAGACAGCCATGGAAGGGCCCGGACTGGCTGACCCTGGGTGAGTGAGGATCAAGTCAGGAGGCGGAGGGGGCTGGGACACAGGGCTCCCCGGGCTCCAAGGGGGTCTGCCTCGGGGAGCCCAGCAAAGGTGGAGGGAGGGGCTGGGCCACCCTGTCACTGTCCCCAAGGCAGAGAGACATGCCTATGTGGTCAAGTCCAGTTTCCAGACCCTTGCACTTGGGCTCACCCCCGAGGACACGGAACTGTCACAGTGGCGGTGCCAAGCTCCACACTGGACCCGAGGGCCACTGAGGAGGCAGGTCCTTCTGGAATGATTGAGTACGGGTAGGGAGAGTGGGTGTGTGGGAAAGCCCCTGGTGAGAGCACCCCCAGTTCTAGGGACAGGACAGAGGAGCCAGGCCTGCTGAGGCGGATCCCAGAAGGGAAACGCCAGAAGGGAGGAAGACCCAGACCACAGAGCAGCCCGGGCCCACAGAAGGGAAGGACAGACAGGAAGCCGGGCTGGAGAGCACGGCAGTGCAGACCTATCCTCTGTGGCTGACAATGCCTCCCGGGGAGCCCGCAGCTAGGCACCTGACCATCACTGAGCCAGATCCAATGGCACCAAAGTTCACCTTTGCCTGTTTCAAAGTTAAACTACAAGAGGAAGGAAACACCCGGTAGTTGCACTGCCCTGGCAGAAGGGAGAGGCATGTTAGAAAGTGGGCACTGCAGGGCAGCTGGGTCTGCGGGGCTGGACGCGCCAGGGGCCGGGCGGGCGCTGCCGCTCAGTGTCCCTGCTCTGCAGTCACTGGGCCATCTGCACCACCACGGCTCTCCAGGCTTTCTCCTTGTCGAACTCCTTCCGGGGACTTCTGGTCACCTGTGACAGAGACAGCAACGTGCTAGCTCACCGCAGGCAGGTGGCTGAGCAGTCCTGCCAGGCTCCCAGCCTGCTCTTGCTTGGAGGTCTCTCTGCATGTGAAAGACGGGAGGAGCGAGGCCCTGGGCCTCTAAGAAAGAGACAAAGGCGTGTAACTGCAGTCCTAGAAATGCCCAGTGCCCTCACTCCGCTCTCTCCGAGTCTCTGCAGTGTGGAGCCCAGGGTGGGGGCGGGTTCCAAGGATGAGCATGACCCGGCAGCCGAGGAACAGACACCTGAGGCAGAGGACACTGTACACCACCAGACACGGGACGACAGTGGGCAGCCTCAGCCATGCGCCCTGCGCCCTGGGGTGGGCGGTTGGCACCTGCCAGAGCGATGCGTTCACCCAGCGGTGCCCCCTGCTGGTCATGACAGGTGGGGCTCATTTTGGCCAGGGACAGAGCTGGGCTGACAGCCAGGGCCTGCAGGACACTTCCCAGAGCAAAGACACTGCCCAGGGCCTCGTGCTGGCGCTTCTGTAGGACAGTGGGCAGGTTTGCTCAGAGAAGGCACTGCCAGGACAGGTGGCTCAGGAGGAGGAGCTGCTCAGGGTTGGGGCAGGTGACAGGCAGGGCCTGGTAGAAAGGGTTGTTCAGGCCGGCGTGGTGGCACAAGCTTGTAATCCCAGTACTTGGGAGGCTGAGACAGGAGGATTGCAGGTTTGCGGCCAGCCTCAGCTACTTAGGCCCTCCGCAACTTAGTGAGACCTTGTTTCAAAAATAAAGAACAAGCCGGGCGTAGTGGCGCACCCTTGTAATCCCAGCATTTGGGAGGCTGAGACCGGAGGATTCAGGTTCACGGCCAGCCTCAGCTACCTAGTGAGGCCCTCTGCAACTTAGTGAGACCCTGTTTCAAAATAAAGAATAAAAAATAGGGCTGGGGGTATAGCTCCGAGGTAGAATGCCCCTGAGTTCAATCCCCAGTACCGCAAAACAAATAAATAAATAAAGAATAAAAAATAGGGTTGGGGGTGTAGCTTGGAGGTAGAATGCCCCTGGGTTCAATCCCCAGCACCACACACACACACACACACACACACACACACACACACACGGATCGTCCAGGTGGCTCTGGCCTGGCTGAGGGGTTGGTGTGACCGCCCACCGGCCAGAGAGCATTGACAGCCGCAGGCCAGGCTGGGTGGGCACCCCACTCCTGCAGAGCCCGAATCCTTCAGAGGCCAGGCGAGGAATTTCCTGGGATTTGTGGGAATCCTGGAAAGGCCCATTCTGTGTCTGTAAGAGCAAAACTAAAAGCCCTGAGGACACAGTACTCTCCAGGAATACATTTGTAGTTGCCTAATTATTGTAGTAATAGATGTTTGTGGTACTGGGAATTGAACCCACGGGCATCCTACCTCTGAGCTCTGCCCTCAGTCCTACTTTATTTTTTTGTTTTGAAATAGGGTCTCACTTAGTCACAGAAGGCCTTGCTAAGTTGCTGAGGCTGGCTGTGAGCCGAGGATCCTCCTGTGTCAGCCCTCCAAGTACAAGGATTACAAGCATACACCACCACATCCAGCTTGCCTAGTTGTTTTTAATAACGGATTTCATACTTCTTCAAGATTTTTCTGGGGTGTTTTAAAAATACAAAGTGGCACAACAGGTCTCGAAGGCCTTTAGGGAGGGGGTTGGCACCTCACACGGACCCTCAGAGACCCCCAGGACGGGCCATCCTGGGATCACAGGCACTCACCTCCCCCGCTGGGCGCTCCTGCTGGCTGGTCTGGACGTCCCAGGACGTGGCCTGCAGCCTGGCGCTGACCTTGAAGCTCACGCACTGTATGGTGGTGCCGGTGTTCAGGCTCCCCTGGAGCAGCAGCAGCAGCAGCAGTAGCAGCAGAAGCAGGTCGTAGGACTGCAAGGGCAAGAAAACAGACGTGAGAGGCCGAGTCTTGGCCGGGGACCTGTGCCAACACTCCCCATACCCACTGCTTCTGAACCCTGGGAATCCAAAGTCACTCTTTTATTTTGATAACCTAATAACTTCTAGCTCAATCAATTCTGCTACAAGTTCTGTTGGTTTGTGTTTATGAAACAGGCTAAAAATGACCTGGCAGGCTACCTAGCCCAGTGGGCAGTGCCAACTGCAGGTCTTCCCTCCCCCCCTCCCCCGAACAACCACAAGTATAGACAGGAGCCAACAAGACCACTGCGGGTGTACATGTGACAGAAGTGACTGCAACCTCCCACTCGTGCCAGCAGGAAACACCCCCTGAGGTGGCAGAGTCGGATCTGGAAGACCCTGGGCTGAAGGGAGAGAGGGCAGCGGCCCTGGGCAGTGGGACCCAGACCCACCAGCTTAGTAGCCTGAGCTCCAGCAGCTGGTGGTGCCAGGACTTGAGGGGCAATGCAGAGGGGCAGGAGAAGGAGCGGGGGGCTCAGGAGGGAGGAGGACAGGCCAGGGTCCAGTGGCCAGAGTCAGAGTCAGAGCAGCTGTGTAGCAAGAAGTCACTGTAGCTGCTGAAACATCCACAAAGTGCCCAGAACCTTGTGCTCGCCACAGGATGTCCTTCCGGGATGACAAAAAAGAATGCCAGTGCCCCAGCAGGCAGGAAGGAAGGAAGGGAGGAAGGAAGGAAGGAAAGAAGGGAGGGAGGGAGGAAGGAAGGAAGGAAGGGAGGGAGGGAGGAAGAAAGGGAAGAAGGAAGGGAGGGAGGGAGGGAAGAAGAGAGGGAGGGAGGGAGGAAGGGAGGCAAGCAGGGAGGGAGGGAATGAGCAAGTCTTCTCAAGTTAATGGGTCAGGTTAGCACAGAGCTCCTGTGAAAGAGAGCTCACTGCCCTGTCTAGAACCAGCTCATGAGCCTGAAATTCATGTGGAAAAGCAAACAGGCAACAAAAGCCAGGTCAACCCTGAAGAGAGGAGCAACCAGCCCTGCCAGGCAGGGAGAGGGAGGGGCGGGCGCGGTACCAGGATGGGAAGTGAAGCAGGGCGTGCGTGGGAAAGGCGGCGTCCCAGCGCTTGAACAACTGAAAAGTTTTTGGAGAAAAGACCTGATTGTATCCAGGCTTTGCCATACTCTGGAAGGACCCAGCTGGAGACCCAGCTTAGATGTCCTGATGCAGTTCAGGAAAGTAGCCATTGAGTTAACATAAAAACTAGAAGCTTCCACATAGGAGAATTGAGCAGCACGCAAGGCAGCTGCAGGGCTGAGGCCGCTGTCTGCATCCTCCTTCAGACGCGGAGGGTGTTCTCCCTGACCTTAGCGAGTTACCCAAGGACCAAAGACACAAGCAGAGCGTGCTGGGCAAGAAATGCCAACACCCATACACCAGCGATCAGTCCTGGCCATCCCTCCTGGGGAGGGTCATGTTCTCTCACCTGTGCAGCAAAACACCACCCCCCCTTAGGCTGGTGGAGAAACAGAGGTGCTGGGGGTCCGGGGGAGTAGCCAAGATGCTCGTGTCCCAGACGCATCTAGCCTCCCACCCACTAATTGTCCTGAAGATGCACTGCTCAGATTCAAAAGGGGATGTGCATCCGGGTTGATCGGGAGCTATTTGCACTAGCAGGTGGCTGTAAATGTACTGGCTTCCTCACTAGGGGCTGCTCGTGTAGGCTGGCTACATTTACACTAGAGTAATAAAGGAGGGAGGAAGAGCTCTGATCCCCCTGGGTGCTCAGGGAACACCAGGAGAAATCATTAAGTTAAAAACCCCCTCTGGATAGAACAATGATTACAGTGTGCAACCTGTTTTTCAAGAAAGGAAGGGAGATTATAATAGAGGAGCAGGTGGGCAGGGCTGTGCCCCAGCTCCTCTGGGCAGACCTTTTATACATTTTTGTTTTTTGAACCATGTAAATCCTTTATATATTTTTAAAATATCAAACAGGGGAGAAAAAAAAAAAGAACCAAACCCTGAAACTGAATAGAACCAGAAACTATTAGCATAAGCACATGCATACATAAGGCATCGCTGGGGCACCTGCTGCTTACTGCACTGTGCCCTCAACGTGTGTTTGAGGTTCTCCTAATAATCGTCCAGGGCATATCATTGGTACTGGAAACAAAGTTCAGAGTATCTAAGCAGTAAGTGTAGCTGCCTGAGCCTGCGCCCTAGGGAGGAAACTTGAAAGGTTATTGAAAGGCCTCAGAGAAGTTCCATTGGGAGGCATCTCATCCTCGGGAGGCACAAAGTCACAGTGCTTCCAATTCTCCTCAAAATTGTCCATAAACAACGCAGTTCCCACTGAAATCCCAGTGGGGTGTCTCGTAAAGTGATGACTGGCTCTGAAATGTGTGTGGATGCTCAAAGGACAGAGGAAATCCATCGTGAAGGAGACGGGCTGCACCAAGAGGGGACAGAATGGCCCAAAGCTAGAAAAGCAGAAGCAGCCAGAGACAGAGCCAGGGCAGAGCTGCCGGGCTGGCCACGGTCCACACAGGAAAGCGAATTCAGTCCTCTCCTGTGCTGCATGAAACTGGCTCCACCGAGGGTAGACTGTGGCCAGGCGGGTGCCTGTCTGTGCCAGCCACTGCCCTGGAGAGAGCCTGCCTGCCCTGAAGACCCCTCCTCAGATTCAGGCCGACGGCCAGAGGCGCCCGAGCACCACGGGGAGATGCAGGAAGACATACTTTGATGGCCGGCGGGTAATCTTTAAAAATCTCCACGATCCTCAGCACACTGAAGGACAAGTAGGCGGAGGCCGTGAACAGCAGCGGGGACGTGATGCTGCTGATGGAGATGAGCACCTCCACCTGTGGGAAAGCAGACAGAAAGCGTCGCCCGCGGGCCCCGGCTCAGCCCTGTGCACGCTCGCGCGAAGCACACTGTGTGTGTCACGCAGTGAAATTCACACACGATTGCCCCGTCTGTTGAAAAAGAAATAGCTCTTACGTCCCAAAGACCAGCCCCACTCTAAAATCGGTTCTTTCAACCTCTTCCAAACCTCCCCCCAACAGAGGGCGAAGTCTGCATCAAGTCTCAGGAAGGGGGGCCACAGAGCGGAGTGCGGCGCTCACCTCCAGAGCACTGGGGCCCACAGGGAGCAACAGTCGCTGGAGCTCAGGGCCTCTCCTCCCCCATGCCCTCAGCCACGGGCCTCTCCCTTCACACCAGCAAGGCTCACATCCGATGTTCTCACACACAGGCCAGTGGACAATCATGGCTCCCTGCTGGTCACTGTGGCCCTCCCCCGGCTCAACGGCCTCTCCTCCCGGCCTCCGCCCAGCCCAGGCAGCCCTGCAGCCCTGCAGCTGCCCACGTGGGCCAGAGCGTCACCCACGCGCACCTACCAGACACTTGCTGGGACACTCCGCTGTCACATGACTGGCAATGGCACTGGGGAAGCACTAAAAGGAAAACGGAGATTTCAGAGGCAGCTGCTGCGAGGTCAGTCCCCAGCCTGTGCCCGCCTCCGTCCAGTGGAGGGCCGCTGGCCTCTGTACCTGCCCAGGTGAGCATCCTCTCCACCCTGCTCCCCTGCCTGTCCCGGGGCCCCAGGGTGAACAGGTCTCAGGGGTTCCCCGAGGCTCACTGAGCCGACAAGGGTGCCCAGGGGTGATGCCCTGAGCTCCCGCCGGGGGTCGAACCGTGGCCTCCGTGTGCCTGTCACCCTGGCCAGCCCAGCCCAGACCTTGGCGGTGCCTGCCTCCCCCTGGCTGAGGTCCAGCCAGGAAGACTTCCGGAAGAGTCCCCTGTAGACTCAGGGGAGCCCGGAGACCAGGCAGAGGTGCTCACTGTGTCCCGTTCACTTCGGTAAGACCGCAGGAGCAAACTTTAAACACCCTGCAGCCAGACAAGCGCTGCGGGACCAGCAGAGGCCAATGCAGGTGCCCATATCTGGAACACAGGGAGCCGACGGGCGGTGGCGTCCATGCCATGCGTGGTGTGTGGGGCGCTGGGTGCGCGGGACCACGCTGGCCCCGCTGCCCTGAGGGATGTCAGGAGGCCAAACCCAGCTGCAGCCACAGCTGACAGCACGCAGGGCGCATGTGCCAGTTCAACACTGACCCATACGGAGCGACTGGATATGAGACAGTGGCCACATGCGAGCTTGTCCCCTGGGCTGGGCATGGTGACAAGCACTTACTACAGTTGCATTTAATACAAAAGAATAATATAGCCGGGCGTGGTGGCGCACACTTGTAATCCCAGCATTTGGGAGGCTGAGACCGGAGGATCCGGGTTCACGGCCAGCCTCAGCTACCTAGTGAGGCCCTCCGCAACTTAGCGAGACCTGGTTTCAAAATAAAGAATAAAAAATATGGCTGGGACTGTAGCTTGGAGGTAGAATGCCCCTGAGTTCAATCCCCAGTACCGCAAAAAAAAAAAAAAAAAAAAAAGCTCAAAGAGTTGCCACGCCAGATGTATATGTGTGTGTGTGGGGGGGCAGAACCGCAGCCTGGACTGCAGGACCCGGCCATCTGTGACCAGACAAAGTGACCAGCCAGCAAGTACTCACGGCCACCAAGATCCAAAAGAAGGTCACCGGGAGGTGCGGGCCTGAGACGGCTTCATCCACACTCAGAGCGATGACCCCACCAAGGACAGCAGAGACGCCAGCAATCACCTCAACCACCTGCCAGGGGACATGGGCCAGAGTCACCTCACGGGGCCACGCTGAGGACCTGCGTCCCACCACCAGAGAGGACATGCCCCAGATGCCGAGAACACAGTGTAGACACAGGCCTCCCAGGGCAGGCCACGGGCGGCCCCGCTTTGGGGCTGAGCCAGGCTGGCCCTGGAGAAGCTGCCAGCCTAGCCCAGGAGGGCGGAGGGAGGCGGGAGCCCCATTTGATCTGCAGTGAGACTTGCACGCAAAGCCGAGCCAGTGGGAAGGCCAGACGTGTAGGTGCTGAGGCAGAAGGTGTGCCGGGCAACCATGGAGAGGTGGGGGGGAGCTTGTGCTGGGCTGGCCAGGCCTCCTCCCACTCAAAAGACACGAGACCCATGACGGATGGAGGAAACTGAATTCCCCACCTGAGAGCAATCATGACAAAGAACAGAAAGAAAGAGGGAGGCCGCTTGCAAAGGACGGAGTGACGGGCCACAGCAGAGGCAGTGTCAACCAATGCTGAGGGAGACTGCACCCAGCAGTTCTCTCCTGGGCAAATGGTCCCTCACAATGAGGGAGCCAGCAAGAGGGAACTAGCCTACTAAAACAGGCACCCTCTCACAGAAGGTCTAAAGAAAACGCTCAATGTTGAAGGAGAACTGAACCAGAAGGGAAGATGGCAATGCAGAAGAAATGCGACGCGGAGGAACCTTGGCTGTACAGGCAGCAGCAGGAAGCGAAAGGGCAGGCGGCAGTGGCCGTGACCGCTGCACAGAACCCAGGCTGCTGGGACAGACTCTGCATCCACCAGCAAGTAGCAGGCTGAAGCAGGAAGACCTCCCAGAAGACCCAAGATCTCTCTCTCTCTCTCTCTCTCTCTCTCTCTCTCTCTCTCTCTCTCTCTCTCACACACACACACACACACACACACACACACACACACACTCTGATCACCACGTAATGATGAAAGAGTGGAGCTCACCAGGCATCGTCCAAGCTATCTATAGCAAGAACACACACTCCAAATCTTGGCCAGAAAGCTACAGAGTCATAAGAGAAGTCAGCAACACCACGCTCAGACTGAGAGGTCTTCACTGATCTTTCACTACCAGAACACATAGACCAAGGCCAAGTAGAAACAGCAAAAGTTAGAAAGGGCATCTGAGATTTTTTTTTTCTTTTTTTTTTTTTAACTGGGGATAGAGCCCAGGGGCATTTTACCTCCGAGCTACACCCCTAGTCCTATTTTTTTTATTCTTTATTTTATTTTTGCAGTATTGGGGATTGAACCCAGGGGCATTCTACCTCTGGGCTATGGCCCAGTCCTATTTTTTATTCATTAGTTTGAAACAGGGTCTCACTAAGTAGCTGAGGCTGGCTGTGGACCTGGATCCTCCAGTCTCAGCCTCCCAAGTACTGGGATTACAAGTGTGCGCCACCACGCCCAGTTGGCATCTGAGATTTGAACGTGACAGACAGGAGATGCGGGCCTGCAGCTGGTCCTCGGTCCTGGACACTCAAAGGGCAAAGGGGTTGGGTTTCTGGGGACAATGGTGCCAGCCAGACACATCTGCATCAGCGTCTGTATGTCCCCGTCAAACTCCTAAAACCCCAAGAACGGAAGAGCTTGTCTGCGCCTTCAGAGCAGGTGCTCGCTGCCTCGGCGCAGCAAACAAGCAATGACCTCCCCACCTTGTAGGGCCTCACGTGCATGTCACCCCGGCCTTGGTCATCTTGAAAAACAAATATGACGATTTGATCCAGCTGCACACACACCATCCCAGTAAGACAAGACCAAGAGAAAAGGGCCGGAAAAGGGAAGTTTCTTACGGAGTAGGATTTCAGGATGCGGGCAGGAAATGTCACTTCCTCCAAAACATTGGTGCTGTCAGACATGGAGCCCTAGAGAGAAACAGAACCCGGTGGAGCGGCGACACCCAGGCACGCAGCGGTGGGGTGGCAGCCAAGGGGAGAGGGATCTGAGCCGCGAGCATCTGGAAGCTGCTGCCCTCTCTCCCTTGCACTCGATCGAGCCGGCACCACAAGGGCAGGTCACACACTCGCTGTTAGCAGCTTTGGTGACTCCCTGCGACAATGCTGGGACAGACAAAGGGAGTCGTCCCATCCTCCCCCGAGATGCCCTCCCCCATGCACCACGTCCCCCCCCCCATGGCTTGGGCATGCCACCCTCGTGCAGGCGGCCCACCTTCTTCCTCCGGCAGGGCTCCTCGCTGGAGCGCGCTGAGATGATCACCGTGGCCGCCATGAGGAGCTCCAGCAGGAGCAGCAGAACGAGGTTGAAGTTTATCTGCGGAGAAAGCAGGGCCTCAGTGCCGCAGCCGCGGGCCAGCTCTGCTGTGCAGCTGCTCCTGGTACCAGGCCTCGGCTGGCGGGCCTCGCCGGGCACACGTGTCCGTGCCGCGTGGGTCTCTGGGTTGGTTTGTTTGTGGTGCTAGGGGTTGAACCCAGGGGCATTCTACCTCTGAGCTACACCCCCAGCCCTATTTTACTTTTTATTTTGAAACAGGGCCTCACTAAGTTGCTGAGGCTGGTCTCCAACCTGCGATCTTCCTGTCTGAGCCTCCCAAGTATGGGGATTACAGGCGCGCGCCGCCATGGCCAGATGATTTTTTTTTTTTTTTTACACCACTCTCACTCCTCAAGGGCTAGGCAAGGCGGCGAGTGGGTTGGGCTCTTGGGCTGCTTCTGCAGGCCCTGCACTAACCCTTCCTTGTTCACACAAAACCTGAACACAGATGTTCATGGCGACTCCCTTGTAACTGCTGGAAACTGCAAAGGTGAGGGCTCAGAGGGTGGCAGAACCATTCTGGGGCCCCACCAGGCTGGCAATTACACAAATCTGCACACTTGTTAATATTCACAGAACCGACTGGGGGACCCCCCTGCAAAGCTGCCAGCCATTGAAAGCGCGGTCTGTGCTGCTTCCTGCTCCCCAGCCCCAGCTCTGGCCTGTCACCCCTCCAGAAGTATGATTTGTGCTCTCCCTACCTAACCCCCAGACAAGCTCACCGACGCAAAAACCAGGTGTGCCACAAAAGCCAGGATGCTTTCCCCTTAAGCCCCCAGGTAGAAACTAGATGAGAGAAGGAACTGTTGGGGGAGGGTCCCCGCAAGGGGCTAAGGCCGACTCTCTGGGCCTTAAGTCTGTCACTCCATGACGTGTGCTCTCCCCCGCCCCTCCCCAAGTGCTGCAGCAGCTGCAGAGACCAGTCCTTGTCACAGGGCAACGATGACCACAGAGACTCAGCACCAACAGGAGAGACGAACGTCTGACTCTAGCTAACTGCCCCTCCCTCAAGGCTGAAGTGCTCACACGGGATGGAAAACACCCCCAGATGTACCTCAAGCCAATTAGAATCTCTAAACTCCAGCCCCACTCAGGGAAAACTGGCTCCTTTCTCTGCTAGGGGAGCAGCCTGCTTGTGTGTATGCGCACGCTATCTGTCTGTCTGCCTGTCTCTCCCCCCCGACACACACACCCTCTCTTGGCTTACTCCCCTTGTCCTGTCCGGATAAAACTCCCCAGCTGAAGCGTGGCCTGTGTGTTCCTGTCCTTGGTCCAGGTCTCATCTCTCTTGGGCCAGAGGTTCCCATCTCCAGCATCAGAAGCACAGGGCTGAAGCTCAGTGGCAGAAGGCTTTCCTCCCATGTGCAAGGGCCTGGGTTCAATCCCCAGCATCACAAATAAATAAATGAAAATAATAATAACAAATAGCCAGGTGTGGTGGTGCATGCTTGTAATCCTAGTACTTGGGAAGCTGAGGAAGATCGCGGGTTCTCAGCCGGCCTCAACAACTTGGTGAGAATCTGTTTCAAAATAAAAGAACAGAGCTGGGCATGGTGGTGCACACTTGTAATCCCAGCATTTGGGAGGCTGAGACTGGAGGATCCGGGTTCGAGGCCAGCCTCAGCTACTTAGTGAGGCACTCCCCAACTTAGTGAGACCCAGTTTCAAAATAAAGAATAAAAAATAGGGCTGGGGGTATAGCTCGGAGGTAAAATGCCCCTGAGTTCAATCCCCAGTACCGAAAAAAAAAAAAAAAAAAAAAAAAAAAGAATAAAAATAGGGCTAGGGGTGTAGCTCAGAGGCAGAATGCCCCTGGGTTCCACCCCCAGTACTACACAAATAAGTCAATTTAACTGATAATTAAGACAAACTTACAAGAGAAAGCATATACAACCACATTCAATTAACAGCGAAGCTTCAAAATGCATAAGGTAGTAACTAACAGAACTTCAGGAAGAAACAGATAGGCCAACGATCACAGGTGAAGAATTTAACATGCTGTTTTCAGAAACCAATAGATTTGAAAGATAAAAACATAAGAACTAGGACCGAACCCACAGCCTTGCACATGCTAGGCAAGTTCTCTACCACTGAGCTACATCTTCAGGTCTATTACTACCTAATTTTAAGAGCTGTTGTGAAAGAGATGTTAAGATGTGATTTATCAATAAACTCATCCAATGGAATAAATTAAAAGAGTTCAAAAGAGAATCCTTTTTTTCAGAAACATAAACAGAATCCCCAACACTTGCCACACCCAGGAGCCATGAGAAGCACAGTGTGTTTCCGACTCCGCCAACAACCTCCACCCACACCACGTGCGAGCAGAGCCAGCGCGGGCTGCTGGTGGGAAGACCGGAAACCGAGAGAGGCTCACTTCCCTTGCCAGACTCACGTTTATTGCCGATGGGTTCAGGACCAGTTTGCATCCAAACCATATTAAGCACGTGGTAGTGACAGCAAATGTGGAAACAAACAATATCTGAAAGTTGGGGATCTAAAAAGCAAGATGGGAGGTCATCAACCCCGGGTCCTAAATATTGTGATCTCGACCATTGGGGGGGGGGGGTCCAGCCTGCAGGAGGGGGCAGGACAGGAAACCCTACTACGTGGGACAAGCTCTGGGAGACCCCATCCACGTGTCTGTGGGCACACACTGGCACACGAGGGCCTGCGAGCCCTGCAGGGGCCGCTGGCCTCCCCACCTGACCGCCCCGCTGCACAGAGGCTGCCTGGAAGGCTGGACTCACCGCATTGACGTTTCTCCTGGAAACAGCAAAGCTCACGATCGCTGAGGGGATGCACTGAAAAAACAAACACCACGCAGAGCCTGGGTGAGCATCCTGCTGGTCACAGTGACAGCCGTGAGACGATGCATTGCAGGGCTGGGGTGTAGCTCAGCGCTAGAGCGCTAGCCTAGCCTGTGAAAGGCCCTGGGTCTAACTCCAGCCCCACAATACTAACGATAACAACAACAACAACAATAATGATAATGCATTGCAGCTGGGCTTGGTGGTGCACGCCTGTAATCCCTGTCCTTGGAGGACTCAGGCAGGAGGATCGCAGGTTTAAAGGCAGCCTCAGCAACTTGGCGGGACACTGTTTCAAAACAAACAAAAAATAAGTCTGAAGGTGCAGCTCAGATAGAATGCCCCAGATTCAATCCCTAGTACCAAAATAATGATGCTGATAACAATAACAGTGTATTGCAATGTGTAGGCTTCTGGAATGATCCAAGTCGCATCGGGAAACAAGCGTTGCCAGTCCCCTTGATGTAAGGGGTTTGCTGGATGTTGAAGGCCCCCGAGTACTTCAAAATAATTCATTCTGAAGAAAGCGTTCTAGCTGGACATGCTTGGCGGTCAGAATCAACTTACTACCGCACAGACCAACTGAAGAACTCCCCCGAGGCAAAAGGCCCTGCACCCTGCAGGGGAAGCGGAAGTGACCACTGGGGTGCAGGGGTTCCACAGCCTTAGGGACGCTCGTGTAGGCCCTGCACTCTGACCCTGTGACCCCCAGGCCAGGTCAAGGGCTGGGTGGGGTGGTGGCGAGCCTGAGCCTCGTGGCGGGTACCAGTAATGGGACCCAGGCCCTAGGGCAGCAGCAGATGGAGCCTCTGAGGAGCAGGATGGCCCGCCTGCTGGCAGGGGCCAGAGAGGCAGGAGATCCCACGCTGGGACTGAGCTGGGGGCTGAGCTGGGGCCTGGGGCCAGGACAGGCCCAGCTTGGCACCCACCCAGGAGGGTGAAGGGGCACTGGCCAGGTGGGAACCACCCAGAACAATCTGGACCTGAGATCAGAGGTCACTGTGACCCCGACAAGGGAGGACACAAGACCAAGGAGAAGGTTCCAGAGGGCAGCAGGAGGGTTCCGTTCTTTCTACTTGGTTCTGAGGGAACGGAGTTCTCTGGCGGCAGCAGGGACGGAGCTGGGGAAGGTCAAGTCCTCTCTGTTTGGGGGTGCTGGGGACTGAGCCCAGGGGCAGGCTAGCAGTCCAGTCTACCTCTGAGATGTACCCCCAGTCCTTGTTTGTTTATTTATTGCAGTACTGGGGATTGAACCAGGGGCATTCTACCTCCAAGCTACACTCCCAGCCC
>PVLC010018089.1:22002-32709 GCA_004027655.1 Graphiurus murinus
CGGTACTGGGGATTGAACTCGGGCATTCTACCTCCGAGATATACCCTCAGCCCTATTTTTTATTCTTTATTTTGAAACCGAGTCTCACTAAGTTGCGGAGTGCCTCACTAGGTAGCTGAGGCTGGCCGCGAACCCGGATCCTCCTGTCTCAGCCTCCCGAATGCTGGGATTACAAGCGTGCGCCACCACGCCCGGCTTCCCAGCCCTTTTTATTTTTTGTTTTGAAACAGGGTCTTGCTAGGTTGCCGAAAGTCTTGTGATCCTCCTGTCTCTCAGCCTTCCTAGTACTGGAATTACAGGCATAGGACACCATGCCAGGCACACATCCTCTATCTTTTAGGACACGCGGGGCACCGACAGGGACAGCAAAGGGCAGGAGAACCCGACGGGCTGGGCATGAGGGGCTCCCAGGACCTTCACCCCTGCATGCTGCGCACAGCTGAACCCCGGGGAGGTGTGCGGGGAGGGCCTCGGGGTCTGGGACCTTAGCGGCCCAGAGGGCAGCTCTGGAGAAGCCCCATGGCCCGGCTCTCCTCTGCAGACACCCACAGACCCGGGGGACAGTGTGCCCTGTGCCTGAGCTGGCCAGACACTGGGGAGGCAGGGGCAGCGTGGCTCTGGGGGTCAGTGGTTATCTTCTCCTGTGAGAACAGGAGGCCACTGCCATTTAGCACTGAATAAGATTCCAGAAACCTGGCCCAAGCTTGGAGGGGCGGGGTGCCCCCTGACCCCCAAGTCCAGATTTCCTGCCAGCTCACAGACACCTGGAACAGGTTGCAGCTGCATGTTAGAAGCCAAAGTGCCCTTCCTTCCTTCCTTCCTTCCTTCCTTCCTTCCTTCCTTCCTTCTTTTCTTTCTTTCTACTGGGGATTGAACCCAGGGGCATTCTACCTCCAAGCTACACCCCAGGCCTTTAAATTTTTTTTTTTTTTTTGCTCTGAAACAGGATCTTAATAGATTGCTGAGAGTCTCACTAAGTTATTGAGACTGGTCTTGAACCTGCGATCCTCCTGTCTCAGCCTCCCAAGTGTTGGAATTACAGGTGTGTGCCACCATGACTGGCTCCAAAGTGCTATTTCTTTTCTTTCTTTCTTTCTTTTTTTTTTTTTTTTTTTTGCGGTACTGGGGATTGAACCCAGGGGCATTCTACCTCTGAGCTATACCCCTAGCCCTATTTTTTATTCTTTATTTTGAAACGGGGTCTTACTAAGTTGTGAAGGGCCTTACTCAGTAGCTGAGGCTGGCCATGAACCTGTGATCCTCCTGTCTCAGCCTCCCAAGTACTGGGATTACAAGCATGCACCACCATGCCCAGATGCCCAGCCAAAGTGCTATTTCTTGAACAGGAATCTGAGAAATAAGACCCAGACCTGCTTCACCGATAATTTTCAAAAGCAATAAATCCTACTTGAAACTGAAGTCATAGGAGAGATTTGTGAATGAGGAACAGGTGACGGAAGCCTGTGTGTCGTCCCCTCGAATGCACGGCAGGGACTCGCGGTGACAGGCGTGGCTGAGGGGCAGTGCTTACCGAGCCCGCGGCACACCGTAAGTAATCCATCTCAGAGGGGAACACGTTCCCCAGGTACAGCGAGAATCCCGAGGTCACGAGCAGGCAGCTCTGCAAACGAGCGACACCGTTCAGATCACAATGCGGCTGTTCAGATTAGACCCTCGGGGAGCATATAACCAGCCTTGGATTCTAACTCGGTTGCTTCAGCGCCCCACCTGACACACCCACAGCACCTCTCTGCTTGTACCTGATCCTGCCTGGCCTGAACTCCTCCCTACAGGGCAGACAGGGCCTAGACGTGGCCTTGCCATGGCCAGAAATGGACCTCCCCTTCCCCTGGGGTCAGAGCAGGGATCCTCACGCTGTATTGGGGGGAGAGAGGATAGACGGATTCTGTCAAAATGGAGAGCAGGAGCCGGGCGTGGTGGCGCACGCTTGTAATCCCAGCATTCGGGAGGCTGAGACCGGAGGATCCGGGTTCGAGGCCAGCCTCAGCTACCTAGGGAGGCACTCCGCAACTTAGTGAGACTCAGTTTCAAAATAAAGAATAAAAAATAGGGCTGGGGGTGTAGCTCGGAGGTAGAATGCCCCTGAGTTCAATCTCCAGTACCGCAAAAAAAAAAAAAAAAAAAAAAAAATGGAGAGCAGGAAGTGACGCCTCTCCCCAGAAAACACCCTGGCGTACCCCGCGTGACTGCAGGCCTTCAGCAGCCCGCCCCAGGCCTCGCCTGTCCGGCCCCTCTGCAGAAGTGAATCTAAACTGGCATCTGGGGATGACAGCAGGCATCGGGGCTTTGGAGCTGCGAGGGCCCAGCAGGAGGCAGGGCAGCCGCGCTTCAGCCTGAGAGGTGAAGCCGCTCCAGGGCCAGGCTGCGGAGCGGACAGGACCACTAGGGGTACTGCGGGGGTGGCTGGCAGACCCCAGCCCACAGGGAGCCTAGGGGAGAGGTCCCAGCTCGGATCTTGGTTCTCAGCCCAGGCCCACAGGGAGCCCAGGGTCCTGCCGCAGAGGTGTGTCCAGTGGCCTGGTCCTGGCTTCCGGGCACGCTCAGAGCCCAGTGGCTCTTTCAGTTCTCTATCTGTCTACCTGTCTGTGCAGGGATGTCCAGGGTGGCATCCAGGGCCAGCTCAGACCTGCACTCCAGCTCCACTTGCTCCACAGCCGGGACTCCTGCCTCAGCCCCAGGTCGACCACTTGCTCCTGCAGAGCCTGCTTGCAGCCTGGGATGCCTCCTCCCACCTTTGCAGGCCACGCCTTGGGGCCCCCTGGGCCCACATGGGTGACAAGGATCACCGCGGCCACCTGGCCCAGCGCTGACCTGTGGGCGCAGCACAGCCCCCAGACTGTCCTTCCCCTGGCGGGACAGCCGGAATTCAGGGCTGGCACAGGCTGTGCAACAGATACTAGCTGAAGAAACAATTCAGAGGACGCAAGCAAAACAAAGGTGTCAGTATCTTGCCTGTCCAGCCGAAGACCAAATAACACCCTGGCCAGGGCGCCTGCTGGGCCCTGGGGCCGCTGCCCTCCCCGCGCTCTGAGCCCTCCGTGTCCGGCTACTCACCCCCATCAGCACGGAGAAGACCTGAGTCTTGTAGCTGAAGCAGGGGGGCAGCCTCTTCGCCAGCTGCAGGTCACTGGGCTTCGTTTCGGGGGTGTAGCTGCCCGGGTCCTGTCGCCCCGGGTCTTGCCGTCCCCGATCCAACGTGGGCATCCGGTCATAGCCTAGGTCCTCCCTGAACTGCCCCTCCCTCGTCATGGTGCTTGGGACAGGCATGCTGCAAGTGGTGACACCCGCCGTGCTGAGGTTCACGGTCACCAGCTAAGCGTTAGTGCATTTGCAACAAAATCATCATCGACTTTGACCCCTCAGAAAACTTCACTTGCGATAAGTTGTTTTAAAGAAATAAAGGAAAGTTGCTCACACTGAAGTGTGAATTTGAAGAAATAAGTCAGTGCTTAATTCTAAAAGTGAACACAATTGCTTTCTCCATAAAACAAACCTATATAGGTCTGGATTCAGGATGAGATTTGGGGCTTTCCCTGCTTCATTGACCTGGGTCCTCCGGTGTAAGACATTTCAACTTCAATTAGCAACTTGGTTTATGAATCCCACGCTGCGCCAGGGACTCACCACATTAAACTCTCGGTGGTAACAACGCCAGATTGTAAAAGACACACCTACGTGGCTGCTTAAGGTCTGAGCACTTACCTCCGCTGTGTCCTGCGGTTGGGAGCGCTGGTCTCTGGGTGAGGGGCTTCCGGAAAGAACTAGTCACAAATGGGACAAAAGCTCAGCAGAACTGCGCGTCAGCCAGAGCAGGCGCTGCGCTTCCTGCATTGCAATGAGGAGATGAAGGGCGTGGGTTGTGTAACCACTGGCTCGGAGTTGTCCCCGCTCAACTAGGAAAGGAAGGGACCTCCCTGGCCCCACTGGCTCCAGAAGGAAGACGCGTAGCTAAGCGCAGAGTCCACTGTGCATAGAATCTTAGCCAGCCCTGTGCTGGTTCACATCATTTTATTCAAAGGTCATATTATACTTCTTTTCAAGCGGTCTTCTTCTGTCTCCCGTGATCACAAAATGGAACTCTCCTTCACAAGGTCACATAAACTTTTATGCTCTCGACTTGGCTGGGCTGGCCCTTGAACTGCTCCGGTTCCCCCATTGGTTCCCTTGGCAGCCCCTAAGGCTGGCACGGCCTCACACACCCTTTCTTTCTGCTCACCAGGCAGAGAAAAAGGACATGGATGTGCTTCGCCCAGAAACACTGGCCCCTGGCAGTTACAGTGACAGTTTCTTTGTGCACATTGCAAAAAGGCTCAGACCAAAGTACTTTGAAAACCCAGCTTTTTAAACCATGAACCCACATCAAACCTGAGCACAGTCACCAGGTTTCAGATGACAGAAGTTTGGCTGTCTGAGCTTTTCAGCAAAGCAAGAAGGATTAGAGGTAATTTGTACAAACCATTACCTGTGGAGTCAAGAACTTTTTTGAATGGGTTGAGAAACTGCCCAAACTTCTTTATTGAACTTTGAAACGATCAGCAGAATTAGTGGGAACTGGTCCAAGTTGGATTGAACCCTTCTGTGTTTCTTTTTGTCTGAAGAAAAGTGTTGAGTGGATTTTACCATTTTTCTACCTTCCAAAAGTTGTTCTGTACAAAGAATACAAATGGGCTGCCTGCAACCAAGAGTGCAGAGCAAACTCCTCGAGGCTCCAGCACCAGGAACAGTCAGTTTAGAAGTGTGTCCTCAGCCAGGCATGGTGGCGCATGCCTGTAATCTCAGTACCTGAGAGGCTGAGACAGAAGGATTGCAGGTTGGAGGCCAGCCTCAGCAATGTAGTGAGACCCTCAGTAACCAAATGAGACCTCGTTTCCAAATAAAAATAAATAAAAAATGCTGGGGGTGTGGCTTGGAGGTAGAATGCCCCTGGATTCAATCCTCAGGACTGAAAAAAAAAAAAAATGTCCTCTTTGTTGACAGTACCAGTTTCTAGAACTTCTATTGTTCCTTCCCTTCCTCCATCTGCTGAGCCCTACTGGTGCCCTGCCTTCACACAGCCTTCAGCAAATACTTATGAACAGTGCTGGCCATGGTCCCTCCTCTGCAGTTCACATTCCAGAGTAATGGGAGCACATGCTAGGAGCGTCAGTATGTCATATGGCATACTGTCATTGTCCACGTGTGAAGAGAAACACGAGGCTGCGGGGACAGGGTGCGCCTCTGTGGGAAGGAGGGGTTAGAGTCAAGGCAGGCTGGAAGCAAGGACAGGAGGCATGGCAGGTCCAAAGGCCCTGGGGTGGGGGGCAAGGCTAGAGGAAGTAGGCATATGATCCTGGGAAGTGGGTTGGCGGGGGCCTGTGGGTGTGGAGACTCTGAGATGCACCCGAGGGAGGTGGCATCCGGTGCTGGTTGGGAGCAGGCTGTGGGGAGGGGGAGTCGGTGCTGGTGGGCACTCAGGTGGTTCCACTGGAGGTGGTGACAAGGGATCCAGTTCTGGATGGATCTGGCAGAGTCAGAGGTGAGGGCTGAGTTCAGATGGCCAAGGAAAGGCAGGCTCCGAGCTGGGGTCACAAGTTTCATCCTGGACATGGTGAGGCTGTGACATCTGCGGGAATCCAAGTGGAACTGCAGGAGAGTCTGGATCTGGGACAGCAGCCAGACAGCTAGGGCATGGGGACCCTCCCGCCAGGTGGCAGCTCCCACCATACTGCCCTCGGTGGGAAGCAGCAGTGCACCCTGCCCCCACTGCATGCCCTTGTCTCCGAGGACCCCTCTCCCACTTATTTTAGTCCTTTATTTGAAACACGGTCTCACTAAGTTGCTGAGATTCTCATTAAGTTGTTGAGGCTGGCCGACAACCTGTGATCCTCCTGTCTCAGCCTCCCAAGTACTGGGATTATGAGCCTGTGCCACCACTCTAGGCTTAATGCTTACATTTTAAAAAGAATGAAGTTCCCTGGGCGTGGTGGCACACGCCTGTAATCCCAGCATTCGGGAGGCTGAGACTGGAGGATCCAGGTTCACAGCCAGCCTCAGCTGCTTAGTGAGGCACTCCTCAACTTAGTGAGACCCTGTTTCAAAATAAAGAATAAAAAATAGTACTGGGGGTGTAGCTCAGAGGTAGATGCCCCTGAGTTCAATCCTCAGTACCACAAAAATAAATAAATAAAATAAAAATAATGAAGTTCCAAAATTAGTGATCTAATTTTCCACCTTAAGAGCTAACCAAAAAAAGGTAGGTGAAAAATAACTTTTAAAAAATCATTGAAATAATGAAGATGCGAATAGTAAAGTTCATTGAAACCATGAGGCTTCTCTTTAAAAGATAAATTGAGGGGGGGGGGCACCAAGTGCTGTGTGCATGCATGTTAATGTCAACATGATTTACATTATGATGTAAGATGATAAAGCACCAATAAAAGCACATTAAAAAAAGATAAATTAGCCGGGCATAGTGGGGCACGCTTGTAATCCCAGTACTTGGGAGGCTGAGACCAGAGGATCTGGGTTCGTGGCCAGCCTCAGCTACTTAGTGAGCCCCTCTGCAACTTAGTGAGACCCTGTTTCAAAAATAAAGAATAAAAAATTGGACTGGGGGTGTGTAGCTTGGAGGTAGAATGCCCCTGGGTTCAATAATCCCCAGCACTGAAAAGAAAATTGATAAATCTTGGGTCAACCAAGGAAAATAAAAGACTTAAATTACCCATGTCAGAAATGGAAGATGGTTCAGCACTACAGATCGTACAGACATTGAAAGGATAACAAGCAAGCATAGCTAACGACTTTGGATGAAGTGGAAAAATTCCTTACAACAAACATTACCAAGGTTTACTCAGTGTGTGTGTCTGGGGCCGAACTCAGACGCTCTACCTCTGAGTTTCACCCTTTTCATTTTATTTCGAGACAGGCTCTCGCTAAGCTGCTGAGGCTGGCCTCGCCCCTGCGATCCTCCTGTCTCAGCCTCCCAAGTATGGGGATTACAGGCGCGCGCTGCCGCGCCCTAAGGAGAAAGGAGAAAGGGCGGCCCGCCGGCACCCAGGGGTCTACAGCCTGACCCGCCACAGCCGGCTTCGCGGGAGGACGGGTCGCCGTCTACCGGAACCGCAACGCAGCACCTCCACACGTAACCACATCCCCCGGTACCAGGGGGGTTACAACATTGCGCGGAACCTCCCAGCAGGCGCCGCGAACGCGCGCCAGCCGCCCTGCGCCCGGGCAGTGCGTGCGCGCACCCGCATGACGTCACTTCACTTCACGTGCTAACCGATGCCAACCGACACCCTCCCAGCTAACGGCCGCCAAGGCGCTACAATCCCATTGGCCGAGCAGGCGCAGGCGCAAACACGATACCCTTCCCCATTGGCCCAGGGCCGCAGGAGGCAGGCGCAGACGCAGCAACCCCATTGGCCGATTGCAGCGCCCGCGTGCAGGCGCCTCGGCGGACAGCGAGGCCAGCGCGAAGGGCTGACCGGCGCCATGCTGAGCCTCGCGGCCAAGCTGGTGGCCTTCTTCTGGAGGAGGGAGGATGCCCCCGAGGAAGAGTACAGGCAGCCGGGGCCGGAACTCGCGGAAGGTGCGCGTGGGGCTGGCGGGCCGCCCTGCGACGGTCCCTCGGGCGGGGAGGCCCCGGGGCGGCCGGCGGCGACCCGCGTGACCGTGACCCCACGGGGTCGCGCGCCCGGCCGCGCGTGTGGGGCCCCGGCGCTCCCCGCGTGCACGTGGGGCCGGGGAGTCGCAGGTCTGGCGCCTTGGCGCGACGAGGACGGGGCCTGAAGGGTGCGCCTCGCTCTCAGCGCCAAAGGATGGCGCGCTTCCCCTAGGTGGTTTCTCGCTCCTCTTCCCAGGGAAGCTCAGAGCGGCTCTTTAGGCTTGTGCACATTCGCGTGATTTGGGACGCGGTCTTACTCTAAAGGGCTGCGCCCCCATCGTCGTCTTCCCCTGCTTCCTCCGTGTATGTGTCACAAGGTGAACCGACGTCTTCACCCTCTGCCTTCTCTCTGTCCCCAGTGTCACTTTGAGCGCTCCGAAAAACGTTGTCTGACAGCGTTAAATGGTCTTTTCAGAGTGTGGTGGAGCCACGCTCCTCCTCACGTGGATCCTTCTGTAGCTTATTGCTTCTGATTCTGGCAGATTGATCTTCACTGGCGCTCAGAACTACACAGTTGCTTTCTCCCGAGGTTGCTGATATTTACTCCCTATTCTTTTTTTTTTTTTTTTTTTTTTTTTGCAGTACTGGAGATTGAACCCAGGGGTATTCTACCTCCAAGCTACACCCCCAGCCCCAGCCCTATTTTTTTTCTTTATTTTGAAACAGGGTTTCACTGAGTTGCTGAGGGCCTCACTAAGTAGCTGAGGCGGGCCACAAACCTGGATCCTTCAGTCCCAGCCTTCCAAGTACTGGGTTTACAAGCGTGCACCACCACGCCTGGCTTTATTCTTTATTTTGAAACAGGGTCTCACTAAGTTGCTGAGGGCCTCACTAAGTAGCTGAGGCTGGCCAGGAACCCATATCCTCCTGACTCAGCCTCCCAAGTACTAGGATTACAAGCATGTGCCACCATGCCTGGCCCCTCCCTATTTCTTTCTATCTGGGAATTGAATTCAGGGTAGTGGTGCCCTGTTGCTCTCACTAACCTTTAAAAGGATGAAATTATCCACAAGAGAAGCCAGAAATGGAGTTGGTTGTTGAAGGCAGCTCTGGGAAGGCCATCTGTATGGAGATGTGCTAGTGTCTATAGCCAGCTGTAATCTAGAGCAAGTTGCCTCATCCATCCCATCTTATCTGTAGAATGGGCTTTTAGCCGCTGCTTGAGCTCCAGCTGTCTGCAGCACTAAGATGCCGTAGCTGTGTCATGACCTGGGTACCCAAAGTTTCTCCTGTGAGAAGTCACAGGGAAGGTGCAGCAAGGACTCCGGAATGGTGGCTGCAGCTCTCCATAGGTCACAATAGCTGAGGGCCTGCACAGTGCTTGGACCAGATGCACCTTCCCATGCCTTCGGCCCCAGTTTCCTGAGGCTGCTGCTGATGCTGTTGATGCTGATGAGAGAAGATGATACAATAGCACATGTCAAGGATTCCCTAGATGCTCATAAAAGTCTAACAGTTTGCAGGCCCCTCATGTACATTGCATGTGTATTCTGACACTTAACCCTCCCAACAGCTCTCATGGTTAGTGACAATTACGGTCTCCATTTTACAGATGAAAACCGACATAAGGTGGTTAAGGACCAAGCCCATGGTAACACATGTCAATAGAAGAGCTAGGAGCCAAACCTAGGCAGTTTGGGCTCTCCCTACCATATCTACCACCTGTGCCCCTCAGAACTTGGGCATCTGCTCCAAAAACCCTACATTCTAAACACTGTACTCCCTGGCAGGGTCTCCATATCTCAAACCCAGCCCCTTAGATTCCCATCCCCCATGGATGCTCATGCTTTGCCTTCCTGTGGTAGGTCTTAATTGTGTTGGGGCATGCTTTTGTGGCCAATATAATCTCTTGGCTTCTCTGTCTTAGGTGACACCAGGTTGAAAACTGTGCAGGGTGTTGTGACAAGGTACTGCAGTGATTATGGCATGATTGATGATTTGATCTACTTCTCCAATGAGGCTGTGACTAGCAAAGTGCTTCTGAATGTTGGACAGGAAGTTATTGCAGTCGTGGAAGAAAATAAAGTGTCAAATGGACTAAAAGCAATCAGGGTAAGTCAGGGTTTATTCAGGAATAATCTTTCTGTACCATATACCTTCAGTTATATTTGTTAATCACACACGGCCTGGTCAAGGGATAGACAGTAGAATGTTGGGGGGGGGACTTTTGTTTTTTATAACTCTGTTTTTAAAAATAGTGAGCATTGGAGCTGGGTGTGGTGGCGCATGCTTGTAATCTTAGCATTTGGGAGGCTGAGACCGGAGGATCTGGGTTCTCGGCCAGCCTCAGCTACCTAGTGAGGCACTCCGCAACTTAGTGAGACCCTGTTTCAAAATAAAGAATAAAAAATAGGGCTGGGGGTATAACCCGAAGGTAGAACACCCCTGAGTTCAATCCCCAGTACTGCAAAAAAAAAAAAAAAATAGCATTGGAAGTCATTCAAACATTATATAAACTTACAATTCAGAAGCTGGGCATGGTGGCATATGCTTGTTATCCCAGTACTTGGGAGGCTGAGACAGGAGGATTGCAGGTTTGCAGCCTACTTAGTGAGGCCCTCTACAACTTAGTGAAACCCTGTTTCAAAATAAAGAATAAAAATAGGCCAAGCGTGGTGGTGTATGCTTGTAATCCCAGCATTTGGGAGGCTGAGACCAGAGGATCCGGGTTTGCGGCCAGCCTCTGCTACCTAGTGAGGCACTCCGCAACTTAGTGAGACCCTGTTTCAAAATAAAGAATAAAAAATAGGGATGGGGTATGGCTCGAAGGTAGAATGCCCCTGAGTTCAATCCCCAGTACCAAAAAAATAAAATAAAATAAAGAAATAAAAATAGGGCTGGGGAGCCGGGCGTGGTGGCGCACGCTTGTAATCCCAGCATTTGGGAGGCTGAGACCGGAGGATCCAGGTTCGAGGCCAGCCTCAGCTACCTAGTGAGGCACTCGGAAACTTAGCGAGACCCGGTTTCAAAATAAAGAACACAAAATAGGGATGGGGATATAGCTCGGAGGTAGAATGCCCCTAAGTTCAATCCCCAGTACC